>PVKE010005132.1:0-16148 GCA_004027555.1 Craseonycteris thonglongyai
CTCGCTTTGAGGCCATGAGGACCGAGGATCGAATCCCGGCTCCGGCCCAGGCAGGACCCACGTGCTGAACTGGGGAGTTCCCACAGTTCGGTTCTCTAACTGTCTCTGTCTCTGTCTCTCTCTCTGTCAAAAAGTAAAATAGAAATAAATATGCACTGAAGACAAAAAGATAATTTCTCTCTATAAATGTGAAAAGATAGAAATTCAGAATTGGTATAGTAGATTATAGAATGGATTTATTCAAATAGGATAAAGGACAGTAGTGACAAGTACAGATAATTAATTATGTGCCTAGGGATATAAATAAATTAGAAAATCTTTTTAGAGAAAGACTTACTGTTTAGGCCCAGAACATTAAAAAAAAAAAAAAAAAAAGAAGCATGGTTCATAGTTAAATTTAACCTGAACATGAGCAAGCAATATTGTGCTGTTTGACAAGAAAACAAACAAAAAAGCCAGGCATACGTTTTTAATAATTTGTATATGCCTCCTAAGTAATCTGTATATACTCAGGGAACTTTTTCACTTGTCTTAACTACACTAATAAACAAATAGCATAGAAATACAAATTAATAGGCTAATGGAGAATAGATACCACAAAGATAAATTATGAATTTTATGAATTATTTAGCTTGTGGAAGAGAATGTAAGAGATGACTTGGTATATGGGTTTTAAGTAAATGAGAGCATTTTCCTGAGGTGTCCAGCATTGATTTATATTTGTAGAAGGATAAGCAGAATATTGATTGATATTTCTCAGAGGCATAAGGATAGAGAGATTTCTTTTTGTTTAAGATTGCTAAATAAAGTGACCCTAGATAGTCTTTTACAGTAAAATTAATGAATTGTTTGCATAGATGGGAAAAGCAGTGTCATTTATGGTGACTTGAAAAATGAAGGGCTTTGCAATATATTGTGGTTTGTGCTGAAAGATGGTGACTTGTTTATATGCATTTGCATTTTGTTACTGAGACTTTTTAAGATGGGGAGGGGTACCATATATTAATACACAAACTGTACTATATTTAATCTTCAAAAGAAAAGAACAGTTTTAAACTAATCTTGGCCACATTGCAGTTTTTGATGTATATGAGCCATGTTCTAAGAAGCCTAAAAAATCTACACTATTTCATGTCCTAAGCCCACACTGTCAAATAATGCATAGTACCCCAGTGAATACTTGTGCACTAACTCATTTGAGGACAAGGTTCTTTTTTAGACTCAGATACTCTGATTTTTCCCAGAGGACAGTTTGCTATTTCTACTTGACATTTCTTGGAAGAAAAATAGAAAGTGTAATACTGTTAGTTTCCCATTGTAAAATGAGTAGATCATTATTATTTTATATTTATTCTGGTCTTTTATTTTTTTAAACTAATAACTTTTTGTCATAATTAAATGCACATTTCAGTATAATAAAATAGTTAAGAATAATTTTTCAGTGACTCAGTTTTTTGTCTTCTCATCTGAAGCCTTTGTGGGTCTTTTTTTTTTTTTTTATAAATAAAAAGTATTTTTTATAAATAAAAAGTATGGGGAAGCCGGGATGGCTCAGTGGGTTGAGCGCTCACTTTGCAGCGCTGGGGACCGAGGATCGAATCCCGGCCCCAGCCTGTGTGGAACCATATGCTGAACTGGGAGCTCCCCCAGTTCAGCTCTCTGTCTCTGTATCTCTCTCTCTCTCTCTCTCTCTCGCTCTCTCTCTCTCCCTCTCTGTCAAAAATAAATAAATAAATAAATAAATTTAAAAAATATATTAAAAAAAAGTATGTATAATGTATTATATCATAAGTTTTAAGAAAAAAGTAAGAAACTTTGAACTTGTTTTAGGTAAAAGACATTCTCTATAGAGTATTTTGACTTTGTAGAACAGTTAATTAATATGCCAAATTTGTTTCAGATTGTCTATTCTGAGCTCTACAAATCAAAGACTATTTTGGGAGCGACTAGCATGCACTCCACAATCATTTTCTTTGTTCTGGTCAGATATTACTTCCTAAAAGAGCTTAGTTTTTCTATAGAATTTTTTCCCCCTTCTTCATGGCCTCAGGGAACATGTACAGTACTATGTGAATGTGAACAGTCTCCTCTGACCTTGCTGTATCTACTCAAAATTATCCCTGCTGGATCTACTCAGAGTTATGCTGGGGCCACATTTTGGTTACAAGAAGTTGAAAGGCCACAATTATAGACACATGTAATATGCAAGTATTTGCTATAGCTTTTCATTCTATACTCGGGCAACTTTCTTTTTTAATCCATGGTTTTTCTATGTGCTGATTATTCTCTTTAATAGTTTATTTTTTATATTCCTATTATAACGGATTTGGATTTCTTAAACCTGAAATCAACAGGAGGAAGGAAGAATCATTGCACTAAGGGAAGTTGAGCAGAGGTTACCAGAAATTCTTAGACCACTTATTTAGGTTGCTGTCTCAAAATTAGAGCTATATATGACATTTGAGACTTGAGAATTCTCAGATTAGTACTTTATAATGGAAAATATTTATTCTTACCATATTAATTATTAGGTGTTGCTTGAAAAACAATTATTTAGGGGATGTTGGGATGGCTCAGCGGGTTGAGCACTTGCTTTGCAGCCCCAAGGTCCAAAGATCGTGCCCTGGTCCCGGCCCCGGCCCATGGATACCCATATGCTGAACTGTGGTGTGCTTCCCATGAGGGGTGGGTCCCAATTCAGTTCCTGCTGGGGCAAGCTTCCATATAGGAGGCCCCTGGTTTGGCCCCCAGCTCATGGGGGTATGCCTCCCATGTAGGAGGCCCCCGCCTGGTTCCTACCCTGCATGTCTATGTGCCTACCTATGTGGAATGAAACTGTTGAAAAACTAATGACATACAACTATGGAGACTGCTCTGGGCCCTCTCTCTTCTCTGTCTCTATTCCTCTCCATCAAAAACAATAAAATAAATCTTTAAAAAAAGAAAAAGTAGGTTACAGTACATTTAAAAAATTATTGGTCATTTGCTACATGATGATCTACTTTTTTCAAAGCATTTGTGGAAGAGAGAATTTTTCTCATGATATGAAGGGGAACCCCAAATATTGGAATTTCTTTATAAAAGATTATGTAGTATATTCTTAGATGTTTAAACTTCAGTCACCTGCAAAGTACTCTCTGTTTAATGAAATACACCTATTGACACACTTTCTCCACTGCTCAAAACAGTTTCTAAACTCGTTGATAATTGATGCCTTTCAGTGTTTCTGCCATTTTTTTGTTTCATCTCTTCCAAAAAGGCAAAATGTTTCCCTTTGAGGACTTTTTTCATTTGGGGAAACAAAAAAAGTCACTCGGGGCAAAATTGGGTGAATAGAGAGTTTGGGGGCATGGGGTACTGCCATTTGGGGTCAAAAACCATTCAACACTCAGTGTGGTATGCCACATGTTGTTCATGTAAATCACCCATCATGAAATGGGCAACTGTGTTGAGACAGTCTCCCCCCAAATTCACCGAAGGCAAATGCAGCCTCTCATACCACCACCAGCTGGTACCCAGATGCAGATGGGTTCCTAGAACACTCACCTAGGGGGGTAGCCTACACTACAAGGGGCCCACACTCCAAATGCAATTCCATTTTTTGGGGGGTCCCCCTTCATATGTTATGCCAGATTTTTTCTGGTAGTTTTTAAAGTCATTGATTAATCTAAGACATAACAAAGGGAACTGGAAAATATTGAGTGATATTTTATGTTAGCTCTAACAGAAGCCAGAAAATTGCATAGTTTTTTACTCCCCTTAATTTTAGTGTACTTTTAATTGCACAAATATTAAAAAATATTATCTTGTTAAAAAAAGAAAACTGCAGATATAAGCAAACTCTTTTTTTGACGCTCCTTTCTCTCTACCACTATCCTCTCATATACAGACAGTTTATGTTTGAATGGAGTTTGTTTCTTTTTAACTTTTAATTTTGAAATAACTTTAGAGTTACAGAAAAATTACAAAGATAAACTTTCTATATATACTTTACTCAGCTTTTTATGTTGTTAAATTTTGCATAACTAGTACATTATCAAAATGAAAAAATTAACACTGGTGCTATACGGTCAGCTAAACTAGAATTTATTCGCATTTCACCAATTATCATTTCACTAATACCATTTTTCTGATCCAATATCCAATTATCAGTATCCAGATTCAGTATCTTGTAGCATGTTTAATTATAACTTCTGTTTAGTCTTCTCAGATCTATGATAGTTCTTCCATCTTTCGTAACCTTGACACTAGTTAGAAATATTTGTGGAGTTTTGATTACATTCTCAGATTATGCATTTTTGGCAACTTTTTGTGTGGATATATGTTTTCATTTCTCTTGGGTATATACCTACAAATGAGATTCCTGAGGTATACGAGTACGTACTAAATCTATGTTTAACCTTTTGAGGAACTGCTAGACTGTTTCAGACTGGCTGCACTATTTTACATTCCCACCATTTCTTCACAGCTTTACCAACATATGTTATTATCTTTTTTGTTTATACCATCTACTGGGTATAAAATGGCATCAAATTGTGGTTTTGATACACATTTACCCAAGGGCTAATGATACTGAGCATTTTCATGTGCTTGTTGGCTATTTGTATATCTTTGAAGAAATAATGTCTGTTCAATCTTTTTAAATTGAATTTTTTGTCTTTTTATTGTTGAGGTCTCGGAGTTCTTTATGTATTCCATTTACAAGTCCCTTAGCAGATAAGTTATGAACAAAATTTTTACCCATTTTGTACATTGTTTTTCATTTTTTTTTAAGATGTATGTATTGATTTATTTTTATTGTTTTTGACACAGAGAGAGAAACAGAGAGAAGGGGGAGAGCACAGAGCAGTCTCTATAGTTGCAAGTCATCTACGTAGTTTCATTTCACAGGTGGGCATGGAGCTGCGCAGGGCAGGAACCAGCCAGGGGCCTCCTGCATGGAAGGCACACCCCAACGAGCATGGGACCTCCCACATCTGAAGCACGCCAGGGGTGGGAACCAAACCAGAGGCATCCCACATAGGAGGCTTGCCCCAGTGAGAACCAAACTGGGGGCCTCCCACATGGGAAGAACACCCCAGTTCAGTATATGGGTCTGCATGGGCTGTGGCTGGCATTAGATCCTTGGACCCTGGGGCTGTAAAGTGAATGCTTAACCCGCTGAGCCAGCCTGGCATCTGTTTTTTACTTTCTTGATGGTATCATTTGAAGCATAAAACTTTTTAATTTTGAGGAAGTCCAGTTTATCTGTTTTATTTCTGTTGCTTGTGTTTTTAAAAAAAAATTTTTTTTTTTAAGATTTATTTTTATTGTTTTTGACAGAGAGATAGATACAGAGACAGAGAGAATGGGGAGGGCCCAGAACAGTTTTCATAGTTGCACATCATTGGTTTTTCCACATGGTTTCATTCCACAGGTGGGCGTGGAGCTGCACAGGGCAGGAACTGGGCTCGGGTCTGATCCCAGTGAGAACTGAACTGGGGGCACTCCCCAGTTCAGCATATGGGTCCGCACGGGCCAGGGCCGGGATTTGATCCTCGGTCCCTGGGGCTGCAAAGTGAGCGCTTAACCCACTGAGCCATCCCGGCTTCCCCAATGTAGGCTTTTTTTTCTTTTCTTTTAAATTTTATTGTTTTTTGACACAGAGAGATACAGAGACAGAGAGAGAACTGAACTGGGGGCACTCCCCAGTTCAGCACATGGGTCCACACGGGCTGGGGCCGGGATTCGATCCCCGGTCCCTGGGGCTGCAAAGTGAGCGCCTAACCCTCTGAGCCATCCCGACTTCCCCTGTTGCTTGTTTTTTTGATGTCATATCTAAGAAATCATTGCCTAATCCAAGGTCATAAAGATTTATGTTTATGTTTTCTTCCAACAGTTTATAGTTTAGCTCTTACAGTTTTGTCTTTGATTCATTTAGAATTAGTTTTTGTATATGCTGTAAGGTAGGGGCCCAACTTTATTTTTATTTTTTTTGAGTATAGACAGCAAGTTGTCCCACCATTATTTGTTGAAAAGACTATTCTTTCCCTTGACCTTTTTGGTACCCTGGTTGTAAAATCAGTTTACTGTAAATTTGTTCCATTAATCTATGTAACTATCCTAATGCCACTAACCCACTGTCTTGATTAATATAGTTTTTTAGTAAGTTTTAGAATTGGCAAGTATGAGTCCTCTATCTTATCTTGCTTTTTCAGGAATATGTTAGGTATTCTGGGTTCCTTTTATTTTCATATGAATTTTAGGATCGGATCAGCTTGTATACAAATAAATCAGATGATATTTTGATAGAAATTGAGTTGAATCTGAAGATCCATGTGGGGAGTACTGCCTTCTTAACAATATTATGTCTTCCCATTCATGAACATGGAGTGGCTTTCCATCTATTTAGGTCTTTCATTTCTTTTAGCAATGTTTTATAGTTTTCTGTATATGTCTTGCTTCTTCTGTTGAATTTATTCTTTTGTATTTTATTTCTCTTGATGCAAATGTAAATTTAATTGCATTTAAATGTACATCTTAATTTTTTTTTGCAGTTGTTCACTGCTAGTTTACAAACATACAATTGACTTTTGTGTATTGATATCATATTCTGAAACCTTGATGAACTCCTTTATTAGTTCTAATAGATTTTTAGTGAATTTCTTAGATTTTATATATACAAAATTATGTCTTGTGAAATAGATATGGTTTTACTTCTTCCTTTAGAACTTAGATGCCTTTACTTAATTGCCCTGACTATAATCTGTATTACAATGTTGAATTGAAGTGGCAAGAGCAAACTTCCTTGTCTTGTTCATGATCATAGGGGGAAAGCATTCAGACTTTTGGCATTAAATATAGTATTAGATGTGGGATTTTCATAGGTGACCTTTTTCAAGTTGAGGGACTTTCTTTTTCATTCTACTTTCCTATTTATTGAGGTTTTGTTTGTTTGTTTTTTTACATTCTGAATTGTTGGATTTTTCAAACACTTTCCAGGTTTTCTGAGCATGTGATTTTTGTCCTTTATTTTATTGATGTAATGTATTACATTAATTGATATTTGAGTGTTAAGCCAACTTTTTATTCCTAGAATATATCCTAGTTGATCATTATGTAAATCGTTTTTTATCTTGCTGGATTCTCTTTGCTATTATTATTATTATTACTAGTTTTGAGGAGTTTTGTATCTACATTCATTCAGTATTGCTCTATAGTTCTCAGAGCCCTTTTGACATAGATGTCTATGTTTCTGATTTTTTTAAAGCAACTGTGTTCCTTTAGACAGTACATTTTAAATAATAGTCATATGTTAACATTTGTAAAGAGGACATTAAAATGATGTCACTGAAATATATTGTTTTTGAGGAAAGCCATTCTCTTTCACCACACCTTTACTTCTGCTTGAAAACATTATGTCCCTTTCTGTTTGCAGATGTTCTATTAAATCTATTCCTTCTTTCTCCAGATCTTACCCACTAATATTCAGAATTTAAAAAATGCATACCCAATTCCCAAACACAAGATATTAAATAAAAGAAATTTATGTGGTTGACCATTGGGTGAGCTGTAATTCTCTTTGGGATAGAAGCTTTGTTGCCATGATCTTGTCTTTCACATTAGTGTAAAAGTACCCATTCCTGGAGTATCTAGAAGAACTTTAGGGGTATGCAAAGTTATAAAATAAATCTCTTTCTAGAACATTAGTCTTACTAAACATTTTAGAATAGATGGGTGTGGGAAACCTTATATTAAAACAAAAAGGATTGTTTTATATAGAAAAATAGAAAATATTTGGTGATGTTTAAGCTAAACCATAAAACTTCAAAGAAATTCAGTACTTTTGGCACAATTTTCTGCTCAACGGTTCAATTCTAAGGTTATGAATTCTCTTTTCTTGTTATAATAGATAGCAGTATATTTCTGAGAAGTTTTTGAGACACAATCTGAGACATAAATAAATGCTAATACTGGTGATATCTTTATGAACAGGCTATTGTTCTCTTTGTAAATAATTAACAAACCAACTCTACTAATATCCTCCTGTCAGAGTTTTAACTTTCTTATCCTGTTAGTCAAATATTTCCCTTTCCTGTATTTAGATTCTCATTTTGTTAATTAACTTGTTGCTATACTCTAAATGAGGTGGAGGATTAGGTCTTTTTATGTTATTTTGTGGACTGAGAATGCTTTGATGAAAAATGTAGATCATGATACCAGGTACTTTCTCTTACATATTTCTCATGGGAAATATTATTGAACGTAAATTAAACAAGAAGAGAGATTTCAGAGTGGATATCAAATCTTGAGGTTGTTTTATTGGCAAGTCCTCTACATTTAAAGACTGTATTAATATACTTGCTCGTATTAACTATGCTAATAGGCCACAAAGAAGTTATGCACATCTTTAGATAACCTTATGGAAGAAGAGTTACACTTTGTGCTTACCAAAGCTTGTTAATTTTATAGCCTTCCAGAGCATAATAATTGCTAAAGGGTAATCTAGTCATAGCAGCATAACGTAAAGACCAAAAAAAAAAAAAAAAAAGAAAAGTAACAAATTTTTCAAACATACTCCAGAAACTAAATTTTAAAACGAGTCAGTTTTCTGTGTAGAGCACATTAGGTTTGGGGAAAAGCTCAGCATAAGCTCTGGTATTACGGAATGTATTTTTGCCCTTAGTGATCCCTACGGTTCTCATGGGTCTCCTTCAGATTGAACAGAGAGTAAGTAAATGTTGGGGTATACCTATATGTTCTCACCTTGCAGGCTCTAGAGATAACCTATGCTTAGTTTAACGTTCAGGTAAATTTGGCAGTCTAAAAGGAAGGCAGGATAACTTGAAAGCAAAATATAAATCCTCTTCATATACGTTTATTTGTTCTTTGTTTAGTTGTATGGATTCCTTGTAATTGTATTAGTTTTATAATTTACCCTCTTAGAAAGAAGGGCCTCATCATATGCTAAGCACAAATAACAGGATTGAGGAATAATTTGAATGTCAGGATAAGCATGAAGAAATTAACCTATTGTTTGAACACTATTGTGTACCATCTATTTTTACACAAATTATTTTAAAGACAAAATGCAGTCAACTTTGAACACTCAAAAATTCTAATTTCCGTTCTGTTATAGCAGGGGTCTCCAAACTACAGCCCACGGGTCACCCTCTCATCCGGCCCATGGAGACCTTTTCATCTGAATAAAATAATATTAAATAAATAATTAAAAACAACATCTACGTTTTGATTCTTTTTTATTTGGACCTCGAGTGTGTAGTCAGTCCCCAAACTGCTGTTTGATAGTTAATCTGGCCCGCGGGCTGAAAAGCTTGGAGACCCCTGTGTTATAGCATTGATTTCAGTATCTTCGCCAGAAGGCTAGCAGCAAAGGAAAGGCAATAGAGTTTATGTTATTCAGAAATTGCTCTGGTAGGGTACTGGTCCGGGAGGAAGTAAATTTAGAAGCTGAAAGGAAAGGTTTGGATTCCCTGTAGATTTCACTTATACATATCCCTGTGTGATCTTGTAGGATAAATGTGTTATACTCTCTTTGAAGAAACAAGAACCAGTAACAGAGAAAAACTTAGGGCTAACATCTCTGTGCACAGAGTAACATGAAAATTAAGACTGTCAATTTAGAATAAGTTTTAGCATTGTTGTTTTTTGTGATGTGTGTGTGTGTGTGCTCTTGTCAGAAACCACCTCTTTTTGGTAGGATCAAATTGGAATGCTTTCCAGAATTAGACCAGATATTTTTGGTCAGTGTTTTTAACTTTAAAATTTTCTTTGGACTAAGAATAAATGTAGTGCAATTTTTTAATGTTAATGCTGTGTTTTTATTTCTGTCTAGTTATTTATATGCTACTGAGGAATGCAGGATATCAGTACCAGGAAAAGAAGTAAAGTTGGCCATGTATATTTCATGAAATGTTTAATTGATTTATATGTTATTTATTTCATTTACAGGATTTAAAGTATAAAAGTATATAAATCAAAATAGATTGATTGTGCCTAGTCTGATAATAAAGGAATGATACTCAATGTTTTAAAAATTGGATATTTTTCTGTCCTGGGTTATAATTGGGAACCTATGTCCTGTATAGGAATTTTTGTATTTAAGATATTTCTGATGATCAGAAACATTCTTGATTTAACAATAACATGCATATTTTATTGCAAAGGTGTGAACAGTAGGCTTATGAAAAGGTTAGTTTAAGAAAAGGATAGAGCATCCCTGAAAAATATAGCATACCTCCGGAAGAAATATAGTTTTGGTAAACCACAGCTGTAGGCACATATTTTGTTTATTTGCACAGGTCTTTTCTTTTTTAAATTTCAGAGTAAGCGAGGAAAAGGAAGTGACAGAAGAACGACTAAAAGCTGAGCAGCAGTCATTTGAAAAGAAGATCAGGCAGTTGGAAGAACAGAATGAACTGATCATCAAAGAAAGGGAAGATATCCTTTTCGAAAATTCTCTTATTTAATGTGTGGAAAGTTTGATTCTTTCCTGGAGAAAAATGTAAATTGCAGAGAAATAATTGTTTTAATTTATAACAGAGTGAATCTGCATGGGCTGCCATTTCTAGGAAATGAGAATGACACTTAACAGCATGTACTGTTGCTTTTTTGGTGCTTGATATGGCCATCCAGCTGTTCTGCTGCTGCTACTATACTAAGGAACACACATTTGTCAACTAAAAGAAACAATAAGAAATTTGGGCATTAAATGTAGTGTTGGAACTTTATTTAATTCTGTTCCACTACAGCAATTGAACCTGAAACCTCTTTGTATTTGGTATTCTTTCTAGCTAAACACAGTCTTCAGGAGTTCTACCCTGATATCATAACGATTTTTAAAAATCTGTTGTGATTTGTAGATGTAATTGATAAGTATATCACTCTGTAGTCTCACATAAAGGACATAACTGTTGGGATTAGAACTAGGGAGGGGCATGTGTGCATTTCTGTGAATATAGTCATGCACTGCAGAATGAGTTTCTGTCAACAGTGGACTGAATATATGAAAATAATCCCATAATGTTCCTGTCATTTAGTGATGTCATAGCCATCTTAATGTCATAGTGCAACACATAACTTGTGTTTGTGGTGATGCAGGTGTAGACAAACCTACTGTGCCGCCAAGTCATATAAAAGTATAGCATATTCAATTATAAACAGTACATAGCACTTGATATTATACAACTATGTTACTGGTTTATTTGTTTACTATACTCTTCTTTTTATCATTATTAGAGTGTTCTCTACTTATAAAAAGAAAGCTTGCTGTAAAGCTGTATGCCGTGTTCCACCAGCAGTAACCCACACATCTCATGTTTACCTTGTCTCTTGGTTGCCTCATTTTCTCTTGTGCTTGACTTAATCTCGGTTTTTTTGTTTGTTTTTGTATAGTAACATGCTATACAGGCTTTTAGCCTAGGAGCAATAGGCTATACTATACAGCCTAAGTGTGTAGTAGCCTGTACCATCTAGATTTGTATAAGCGCACTCTAGATGTTCACACAATTATGAAATTGCCTAAGGACATATTTCTGTGAATGTATCCCCATCAAGTGGTACATGTGTATATGTGTGTGTGTGTGTGTGTATATATATAATATTTGTAAGAAAGTAAAATAAAAACTGGTGTTTAGACTTAAGAATTGTATTTTAAGGATTACTTGAGTTAAAATAAGCATTTCTGAAGTTTATTTTGACTGGGTGGGATTACTTATCTTTTCGGTGTTTTGTACTGTGGTATTGATATAAAAGAGAAGTGACTGTCCCTAAAGTTAGGGTGATAAGTCTGCCAGTATGTGAATGCTTGAAGGAACCATTGACCTTATTGTCAGTGTCATTATTAATTTGATTATTAGTAATTATTTCAAAGTTTCTTCAAGTGTCAAATATGATCATATATTGACAGTAACTATACCTTTGTGAATACCAGGGAAATAAAAGCATAAAGATAAATTAATTTGCTTGGGGAAAAGCCCAAAAATATAACTATAAAAATAAGTAGAGGCTTGGTGGCTGGCTTCTTGAGGGTTGTGAAAGAATTCACAGATAGAGTAGGAGGAAGTAAAGATGTTCATTGAATACGCTCAAGGGAGAGGGTAGAGTCTGAGAGAGCGGCTGCACAGAGGGGCTCTGGTGGTTAGCCTTATATAGGGAAAAAGGCATCAGTCACGGTTACTAGGGAGTTGGGTCGTGGCTCTACTGGTTGGTTGGTGTTAAGGCAGGGAGTAATTATGGCTTCAGGTCCTGGTTTAGTCATGGCATGGTTCAGTCCTGTTTTCACTGGACATGGTCTGTAGAGCCATTTTGCTTTCATGAGTCCAGAGCTAAAACAAAATGGAGGCCAAGATGTTATCTTAAGTTGACCAAAACTCTGTTTCTATGGTTAACAGACCTGAAACTTTGTTCCCAGAACTTACTTTGATGTTGACCAGAATCAGATGTCCTAAGGGCTTAATGATTAAATGGAGAGGACATACAATATGTGTACAGGTAGGTAGGAAGATTTAAGGGAAGGAAAGCAAGTAAGTTATAGTATAATCAGACTTACATAAAGCCAGTCTGGGACTAAGGGATATTATTAATAACTGCAGGTTTTAACCCAGGGCATTGCTTTGTCAGAATTGAGCTGTTTGTTGGGCCATATCCATTGGTCGTAAACCTGCCATGACTTCCTGGGAGTAATTTTCTAGGTATGTTAACCCCACCTGATCAAAAATGAGTTCTGAACTTGTATTTTTTCAAACAGTGAGAATACACAGTTGGAAATTAATAATCCGAATTCTCAGATTTGATTGGCTATGAGCCCACAATTCTAAATGATTGTTTTTTCAATTATTTCTTTTTCTAAATCTCTTTAACATTTGAATAATCTTTTTGAGGCTTCTCCTTTCCTTGACCTCATTGACTTTATTTCCCTAGCTCAGGGGTGGCGAACCTTTTGGTGATTGAGTGCCAAAGTTTATGAAATAAGAGTATACTCGCTCGACTCGCATGCCAACCCATCGAGTGAGATAGAGGTATCGATTATTCTTATATCTATGAGAGCATAAACAATCATTTTTTAAATGGTATTCACAGCTCCGCGTGCCAAAATAATTGCTCCGCGTGCCACTTTGGGCACACGTGCCATAGGTTCGCCACCCCGGCCCTAGCTTGTCAACTCTCAGGTTAGACCCTTTTTTATGATTTTCTTCCTGCTACTTTTCTCTTGAGGCTAAAGAAGTACCTGTTTAGTCAGAATTCACAACAAACTGTGCTTAGCTGGCTGTGGTGTTTTACTTCTCATAAGGAGTATTGTCTTGAGGCCCTAATACTTTCAAGAAAAGGTAGATTAGGAATGCTTATATTTGAAACAAAAATTTGCTTTACAGGGTCTGTTTTTTCACACGTAGCAACTCTGGAGACAGTGCCTTTAGCATTGGTTCAGTGACTTACTGTTTTCAGTGTTGGGTCTCTACAGTTCTCTGAGCTTCTAATAATAGCAGAATTCCAGGTTGCAAAATGGTTGCTCCAGTTGCAGGTATCACACTTGCATTAAGGCAGGAAGAAAGGGGGAGGAAGAGGTTCTGGCAGTTGTAGCTTCCTCTCCTTTTTTAAAAAAGAGAAGATCTTTCTCATTTATCTTTACCCCACCATCCCATCCCTAGGAGTCTTTCATGAGATTTTTATTGTCCTGAACTAGTTGGTCATGCTAAGCTGCAACAAAGAGAGGCTGAGAAAATAAGCATTTATCTTGTCCATTTTATGTGGTGGGAGGCAGCAAGGGAGGAGGGGGTTGGGAATGAAGTCAGCCTCTACCTCTGTCTGATAGCTGAAGTAGTAGAAATAGAAATCCCTTTTTATATAGGGAGAAGGGGATGATACCTTGACCTTCCTGGGACAAGGAAAAAAAAAAAAAAAGTCATGTCCAGTGGAGTTGGAATGAGTTGGGGGGAATAAGGTGAGACAAGGAAATAGCTGACAATTTAGAAAGCCTGGCCCCCATTAGAGTGGGCCCTTTTTTATCTAGTGATATGCTTAACAAAAGTGTGTGACTATCTGAAAAAGTAGAATCTAATTTGGGTGGGCTATTGTATTTAATACTCTCTGGGTCAAGATTAATTGTATTTAGTGCTGAAGCATTCCAAACTCAGAATGATTATGAATGGTTTCTTCTGTCCAGCTAAATATTAAGATACCCCAGTTGACTATAGTGACATAGCTTTTTCTGTTTTCCCCATAACTTAACTCCAGGATCAGCCAACTACTGCCATGGGCCAAATCCAGTGTGATGCCAGCTAAATCCAGCCACACCCATTCATTTAAGTGTTTTCTGTGGTTGCTTTTGCACTGCATAGCCTATAATATTTACTGCCTAGCCCTCTACAGAAAAGTTTGCTCACCTCTGGTCTATCTTAAAAGATAAAATGGAAAGGAAAAGGCATGTAAATGAAGGCAAGGCTTAGCAACATGTCATGGTTAGACCTATCTTAATATAGTAGGAAGGAATTTGACTTAAGCATTTTTTATTATTGTGAATGAAGATGGGAATAACTGTTAGACCATTATCAAAAATTGAAATGGCTGAGTTAATATAATTTCGATTTAAGTTTTTTTGAATCACTGGAGAATGAGTGGTATTTATGGAAATTCTCAAAGAAGGAAGAAAGGAAGACCTGATTTAAAAACAGTGACATCCGTGGTTTTTATTCCAAGTAGATTATTCAGGTACAAATCTCCTTTACCAGCATAAACCTGTCAAAGGTTAATATAGATGATTTTACAGTACATAAAACTGTATAAAATTTAGAAACATAAAATAAGGTTATAATTTAAAACAGTATAATTTTAAGTACAGATACATTTACCTATCATGCATGAATGATTCAGACTCATATACATGAAATCAGATAATTTTAGATCATTTTGATGTCTGTATCTTTGTGAGGGAGTATATGAATTCTGGTTTTTGGCATTTTAAAGATGTGTTATACTAAATTTATGGGATTTTGCTTTAATAGTTCTAATGACTTGATTTATTGGTCAACTATACAAATATAGGCCAGTCCCTTAGTAAAACAGAAAAAAGATATTTTACATGTTTGCATTTGGATCAGGCTTTTGAAGGATTTGTTCTTATAGTAAATAGAGAATTTATTACTGAAACATAAAAATTCTTGGTAATTTTCAGTCTTTGAACAAAGACAGCTTATTTCCTGAGAACTTACCTATGCAAGTGACTATGCCGTTTTACATAGTCGAGCAGCCTGGTGAACCTAATAGATTTTTGCCTAGCTATAATAAATGAGTATGAAAGAAAAGATAAATCTAAAACTTAGAGAAACATGTCCCATATTCCAATAGAAATAATTCTGAAACATCTTAGCATTTATAGTATAAGACAGAGCATGTAGGCATTAGAAAAGTTCATTAATATTTGAGCTCATTGTATTTCCAGAACATACCTCTTTAGGTCAGGGTGGTATCAAAAGCTTACAGAAAGAAAAGTAAAGTCTGATGTTTGCTAACGTCACTGTTTTAACTGGTATAGCAAAGGAAGTGATAGAGAAGAAAGCACAGTGGACTTAAGAGTCAAAATCCTGTTCCCATGCTGACTATCTGACCTTGGCAAAGCTATTGCACTTCTTGGAGTCTGTTTTCATCTATAATGTATTGACAATGACTTTCCTGCAGGCCTGGTGAAATTTGATGGATTATTTACATTAAATGTGTGAAGGCATTAGATTCTCTTCTTGGAAATAGTTTTGGGAGAATTAAAAATCTAAACTTCTTAAAATTAAGAGGCCTCTAGGCAGAGAAGAGAATGTTTTGGTGTCTGGTATTGTGGTAGAGTAATACAGCAAAATTTGCTGAATACCTTCTCAACTTTGATGAATCTTGGCCTTTTTTTTGTGAATAAATATTGGGTTTTTGTTTTTTTATGTTTACAAATTGAATTCTGTGGTGATAGTATATTCCATGTACTTGGATGAAGTCAGTTTATTCCATTTATCAAGCCCTAGACAATATTGTTTTACTAATCTCTAATACTGCAGGTTATACTGCTTTGAAGCCATTTTATTTGCTCTGTGATGCTGCATATCTTTAGTAGGGTTTGGACCATTATTGTTGTCTGTTGTCTTGGAATGTCATTTAAAATCATAATA
>PVKE010005132.1:16248-60681 GCA_004027555.1 Craseonycteris thonglongyai
GCTCGCTTTGAGGCCCCGAGGACCGAGGATCGAATCCCGGCTCCGGCCCAGGCGGACCCACATGCTGAACTGGGGAGTTCCCACAGTTCGGTTCTCTAGCTGTCTCTGTCTCTGTCTCTCTCTCTATCTGTCAAAAGTAAAATAAAAATAAATATGCACTGAAGATAAAATAATTACTCTCTATAAATATAAAAAAAAATCATAATATCAGAATAAATAACTCTTTCCATGTGTATTATAGAGAAATAAGCCTGCTTAAGGAAAGAACTCTTTATTACTAGTATTATTGTTGCCTATACCATTCTTAAAGATTATTTTGTTCTCTTAAAAATACTTAGATATTAATGCTACCCATAGGGAGAAATTGATGATAACTCTTTGCAGAAAGTAAAAAAAAATATACATTTGTATCCGTATACTTGATTTCATTCCAATAAGACATTTGTGTTTAAGTTACTCTGTGGTAGTGAGTTATATTTACACTTTACATTTCTAGAACTCATCAAAGAATAAGAATAAAAAGAACTATTTTTCACCTGTTCTTAAGGCTACCATATGGATAATAATAAACTCATTATCTGGTGTCTAGTTTATAAGTCCATTGAAGATTAGAAGCAGAAAATTAGAAGTAGGGACTGGAGCTACAGTGAGGATATTGAAGCTGATGGGAATTGACAGGAAAACTGTTAAAAACCACATAGGAACTGAAAATGCATGGCAGTCTAGAACTCTACCCAACTGTATATATCTCAAAGCCACCGTATGTAAAATGCAGTCCCACAGGAATTAACATTAAAAATGATGATTCTGGGGCATCAAAATAATGCTAAATTGTTTCTATCCCCTGTTACTTTATAGTACTTCTATTTGTAAGACAGCTTACATTTATATATTGATTTTCTATTTACAGAGCACTTTCACTAACACTTTTAAACCTTAACAGTTACCTGGTTAAGTGAGGCAGATACTCTTATTCTATCTCCTTCACAGAAAGAGATACAGGTATGGAGAGGTAACTGAAACAACCCATTGCATGGTTAAGAGTAAAATCTTTTGACACCAAATGTCTTTTCATTAATTTATGTAGCAACAAGTGATACAAATATCAACAATCTTTAATTTTCTAGTCTGATTTATGGTTAAAGCATGATTTTATAAATATATTGAAATATATTTTACAGTGCTTTTTATCCAAAATTGGTTAAAAAAATTTTTGGTACTCAAAATTGAGTGTTACATAAATTATCCATAAATTATCCATAAATCCAGGTATGTAGAATGTTTCAGAGATTTTCTAGTAGTTTGACTTTTTGATCAGTCACCAAGTCTTTATCATTTACCTCTGAAATGTTATTCTGAATCCATTGTTTTTTGCTGTTCTCACTGACATTTGCCTGTGTCCCTTCATTGTTATATCACTGTATGGCAAGTATCCTTTTATTCCTGCCTCCATTTTCTCCATCTACCCTTTGTTGATTTCATTCCATCACTGCTGCCAACTTAATCTTTCTTAAGGACTATTTTTATTACATCACTTGGCTTTTTAATACTTCTCCACAGCTTTTTGTGGCCTAAAGTATCAAATGCATATTCTTAATTTTGATATTCAAGCCCTCCATGACTGGTATCACATAACATATTTGACCTTCATTTTTATAACTCCCTTGCATGGTCTCTACTAGGTAGGAAAGATTCATTGGTTTTTTTTGTTGTTTTTTTTCCCTACTTATTACAGTTTATTTCTATTTCCTTGTAAGTTTTTCTTCTTTGTGGTTTCTTTAAGATGTTTTGTCTGATAAAATTTTTGTACAGTTTTTGGCTCCTGGAAGTCTTCAAGCATTCATACCTGTACCAACTGTCCTAACTTGTGTATCCTATAGTTTTTGGGTAACTGTGGTGTTGTTGCAACAGTACTGGATTTTTGAATAAGCTAGCTTATGTCAGAGTCTTGGATCAACTGCTTTATTACACCTTTTGATTTGACATAAGTCATGGAATGCTGGAACATTTCAGCGGCATTTTAGAGGAATAAGAGCATTTGCAGTGGCTTTAGACATGAGTAGGGGTGAGAATGTGATGGCTGTGAAGAAAAGGAGATTGTCTATCCAAAGGGACATCTATATTTGAAGGAATTTTTCAATTTGCTTTAAGGCTGGAGAAGAATTTTGAGAATACCTATATATGTTGAAACAAATACTCCAGCAAATGATTAAGATTTGCTTTCCATTTTATAGTACCTTTTATGGTTTTCAGTGTTTCTTCTGTAAAAAATGAAATAAGTCTTAAAGAAATTCTAATCTATTTAACTGCTAAACTTACATGCTTTGGAGTATTGAGATAGGAGATAGGGCTTTGCAAGGTTATTTGTTTATGTGTATATTTTTAATTTTAGCATTTCTTATGGATTGAATTATCCCTCTAAAATATATATGTTGAAACCCTAATCCCCCAATGTGACTGTATGTGGATATAGGGTTTTTTATGAGGTAGTTAAGCTTAAATGAGGTTATAAGGATGGGAACCTAATCCAACAGGTCTGTGGTCTTATGGGAAGAGAATCTTCCTACATTCCTTCCTCCTCCCCCTTTCCCACACCTCATATTAGGACACAGCTAGAAGGTGGCCATCTGAAAGCCACTGAGGAATTTATTTATTTTTGGTACACACATGCAAATAAGCTCACTAAACTGGAATTAAAAATATATATATATTTTACATCTCTGTTTAATTAAAAAAATGTTTTTTCAGTGACAATTTTACACTAAGTAACAGTACTAAATTTGTTTAGTGTCATTTAAAATTACTTTGAAAATTTTCAGCAGTTCTTGCATGAAGAAATAGACTTAATAAATTAATTATCTATCAAATAAATAAATAAATAGTCTCATAATAATTATTGTTTAGGAGAGTTCATTATTCCGTTTAGGCTCTGTACACCAATCTTCTTTGAAGGGCTATTCTGATGTCATCTCCTCATTTAAACCACAGTTTGGAATTGCTATACATTTGAAGAATATAATGCATGGCTTTTATTAGTGATCAGTAACAGATTTGTCTTAGTGTTCTTCTTAACCTTAATGTGGCCTTCACTTATAAACAGTTAAATGATTCAGGTGATAATATTCTCACTTCTGTTTCTTTTCTTATTTTAATAGTTTTGCCAAAGATCTTGCATTTCTTTTTTTTTTTTTTTATTGTTTTTGACAGAGAGAGAGAGATAGATACAGAGACAGAGAGAGAACTGAACTGGGGGAACTCCCCAGAAGATCTTGCATTTCTAAGCTCTGTAATTTTTCAGAAATAGTAAATCTAATTATTATATAGTCATGTAATTATCAGAAGTTATTTGAATATCTGAAATGGACTTTCCTAGAGATAAGATGGTATGATTGTCACTTTCTCCCAATTTTATTATCTTTGTTACTACAGAAATCCCAGGCTATCGAGCATCTTGTTTTCCTGAATCCTCAGGCTTGTGAAGAATAGAGCCAAATGGAGAGTCCTTCCTATCAAAACCATCTTAAGCTGTCCTTGAATTTCTAAATAAATGTAGTTTAGAAAAACTAAATATCTAAAGACAATACTTATGTTCCAGTTGGTCAGTTTTTCAAATAGTGTTATGATGTGTGTGCTTTGTTTTTTGGCCACATCTATAAAACCTTTTTCCACACAGAAGCTAATAATCACAGGAAAAGTGACAAGAGGCAAAGGAGAAAAGGGCTAAAAGAGAAGGAAGGGAAAGGGAGGAGTGGAGAAACCAAGAGAACAGAAGTTAAAAATAGTAATTGCCCCAGTGAAAAATCTGCACTAGAAGAAGTCTGATAATCAAGAACAGAGCCTATGGTATGACAGAAGAGAACACTTATTAGTTGAGTGCAAGAAAAAAAATGCCAAATAGTCACCTCTGTCTCACATGAATAAGTCCAAAGCATCAGGAACTGCTTAAGCAGTCTAGAGGCAAAGGAAGAGGTTTTAGTATGATGGTAAGTGTAACAATTTAGAGATACAGCATTTAGCAAGTATATTCTTCATATAGCATTACATAGTGATTTGAGGTGGCAGAGAAGTGTTTGATGCTGCTTATTAAATCAAAAGACCAATTATATGAAAAGTCCTTTTTCTAAACTTTTGGTTTATTAGAAATTGGGTGTCTCAAATATGACTTATCTCAATGTGTGATATAACAAGAATACTATAGTATTTTATAAAGAGCACTGGAATCATAAAACTTGAAATCTTGACTTAGTTTTACATTTTGACTAGCTGTATGACCTTGGATAAACTAACCTCACAAGTCTTAATCTCATCATATATAAAATGTAATAATATCTGAACTATTTAGAGCTCTTTACTGCATAAGATAAGAAGATGAGCTTAAATATGCAAATGTTTCAAAACTATGAAGCTCTATAAAAATTTAAGGTCTACAAAATATTTTCTTGCCTGAGAAATTTTACAACATACAAAATAGATATGAAGATAAAGTCAAACATATTTCTAACTATAGAAATGATTCCTGAAAATATAGTCTTCAGATATTATATTTCAGATGCTCTTTTATGAGAATTTTTTTTTTTCTTTAGAGTTGTCATTCAGAGCTCTGTTGTCCAAAGAGTAACTAGGTTTCTAGTTCTTGAAGAAATAATACATTAATAGTTTTTGAAGCGACATATTTTCTGAGTATATGAGGGAGCATCCTTTAAAAATTTTTAAATAGTTTTAAGAAAGTTTATTGCTAAGAGAAGCCAGGTAGGAATTGCTAAGAAATTTCACCATTATTTTATGCTGCTCTGACAAGCATAGAAGAGATTACAAGCATAGAAGAGATTTCAAGGAAAATAATGCAGAAACAAAGCTAAAAAGGCTAGAATTAGATGGGACCTACTTAAGGACATTTTATGAATCTGTGTCAAGATTAAGTTTCCTTGTTTATAGCAAGAAATACCAAAGTAATAATAAGGCGCGTATGATGACTCCATAGATTTTATGGGTGCACACTTTTTTTTTTTTTTTTGTCTGGACTTCCAAGCTTCAGCCATCATGTGCACATTCTAGTCAGGAGGAAAGAGTCTGTTGATTTTGACAAGTTTTTTCTCAATTTAATAGTAATTTCAATTTTCAATTGTTGTATTTAGAAATACAGTTGATATTTTGTATTAATTTTATTTTTGACCTTGCTAAATTCTCACTTATATATTTTAATCATTGTTTTACAGTTTCCTTAGGATTTTATATGCAATTATATCATCTGCAAATAAAAACAATTTTAATTCTTTCTTTCTGATCTTTATGACTTTTACTTCTTTTTCTTGCCTTATGACAACACCTCCTATTAGGTATTGAATAAAAGATGAGCAAGAGCATCTTTGTCTTGGTGCATGTTTTAGGGAACATGCATATCGTATCCTTCAGTTTTTGATAGGTGTCTTTTATCACACTAAGGAATTTC
The DNA here is from genome assembly GCA_004027555.1 of Craseonycteris thonglongyai. Taxonomy (NCBI): domain Eukaryota; kingdom Metazoa; phylum Chordata; class Mammalia; order Chiroptera; family Craseonycteridae; genus Craseonycteris; species Craseonycteris thonglongyai. Next base: position 21,698 of record PVKE010005132.1, read on the forward strand.
TGTTTTATTCCAGTTTGCTAAGAGTTTTTGTTTGTTTGTTTGTTTGTTTGTTTGTTTTTAAGTTGTGAATGGGTATTGATTATTCATGGCACTTGACATTTTATTATTATGCATTTATTTATTGTCTGTTTCCCTCATGGGACATTATTTCTTTCTTGTACACTTTTGTACACTGAGAATCTAAAGCAATATGAGGTACTCAGTATGTACTCAAAAATTACCTGTTGCATGAATGAATTGTTAAACCTCAGTTCTTTGATCAGAAAACATCCGACTGGAGAGAAAACTTGCATTTTACTGTTAGAGCAGAGCAATCATTGCACTCTACTACCACCTGGTTGTAGTATATTTAAATTGCAGGAAAAGCTTCTTGGGAGATGAGTAAATATGAGAGAGCTAAAACTGCAAATGATTGGACTGATGTGACAGTTATAATTTCAAAATAAACGTATACTCATTATATATAACAAGACCGTGTCTGAAGTTTGGCAAATATTTTTCACATTTAGTAGGTGCTGAAGTGCTTTCTGTTTTCCTGGATGCTAAAAAAGGATGAAAGATCAGTTCAATTATATATGTTAAGGAAACAAAATAAATAGTGAAAGTTGACACAAATAGAGTGAGAGCAAAGGCGTTTCTATATTTGCATTCCTGCTCCATCAGCATTTCTTTGCTGTTAAATGCTAGCTAAGCTTGAATTTTAAACAAGGATTTTTCAACTTTTTAATATCTTGTACTAAATATTTAATATATCACAAGAAAGTGCATCTTGTGCCCAAGAAGGAAATCTTATGTTTGTTCTTAAAAATCCAATCCCTTAGTTCCACAAAATTTACTGAGACATAAATTTAGAACTGGGTGGGATTAACTGTTGTATCAGGCAGCATTTTGGAATGAAATTATCTGTCCTCTATACTGGTATGATTACCACTGTGTATTTTTACTTTCCCTTTAAAAATGTGGACCATGTGCTACATATGTGTTAATAAAAGTTTTTTAAAATGCAATTCAAATATTAAAAATTTCTTATTGGTGTTAAGTGGTCACTTTTGTAAAATGTTGATATTCTTACATAAAGGTTAGATCTTATGGTCAAAATACCCTAGGGTTACAGTATTGGGAATACTGTTTCAGTAATAAAGATTATAGCGTGGCTAAGTTCACTACAAGGCCCCATGATGGTAATACCCCTAGATTTTGTCTTTAAAGAAAAGTGCTGAGAGGCAATAATTTTTTTGTGTATGTGTCCCATTTTCATTAATGCATGGTAATTGATGGAGTTGCAGTGACTTGTAGCAGTAATGAGTTCTAAACATAATAATGCACTCTTTTCTAATAAGTGAGCACTGCTGGGGTTTAAAAGCATACTAAATCAGTTGCTTTAGTATGAATTTATTAGTTTTTTTCAGCATTAGCTTTAATAGTAGTTATTTACATAAGCGTACATCCCATTAACCGCCATCAGGGCTGGAAAACATGCTGAACTGTTCATATTTTCATATAATTATTGAACATAATGGTTTCATTTGCATTTCTAAACAGTGATGTTTCTGTCAGCCTTGGAAATAGTGTCTTTACGCAGTCCCTATTTCACATCCACTTATTTGACATCGTTAAATTTTATGCTAATGTGCTTCCCTAGAATATCATCAGTAGGACAGATGCTTGTGCTTTAATATACAAATCAGGGATGCTTTTCCATCTCCCAAATGGCAAAAGAAATAAAAAAAAAATCTGCACTGTTAGATATAGAGTCTGTCTCCATATAAATAGGTTTATAAAATAAAACTTTCAGGGTTAAATGTTATAATCTGGTTTTCCCTTCAGAATACTTTATTATGAATAGCTATCTACCTGACTAGGGTTAGTTTTGTTATCTTGAATGAGGCGATGAGTTTTAGTAAAGATCTTATTGCTTATGAATATTTAGAATTCTGCTTCTGAAATGTTGATATTGAGGTGCAAGTTTTTCAGTGCCTTTGAATATATTAGGCCACAGTGTTAGTTCTAAAAGCATTCTCTATCTTCTTTCTTTAGTTTCTTAACCTAGATTGTACTATTTCATGATGAAATATGTTATGTTAATGTTCTTGGGCATCTAAGCTCTTTGTATGCATTTAGAAAACGTTCAGTATAAAAAATGAGTCACTTGGTGGGGGAAGGGTGCAATATGAGAGGCCAAGAGCATATCAATGAGGTAGCAGAACTAATTTGGAAAGAGTCTTTATGGGAAACTCTTTGCTTGGATATCTATGTGTACTGTCAGCTTTTGTTTCTCCAACACTTGTGGATGCTTTTGTGAATTTTGTCAATCAGATGACTGGAAAATTTTAAAGGAGCAACCAACTAAATTGTTTTGAGAATTGATTCGGGTATTTTTGGCACTCGCTATGAAGACACTGGCTCTTTTTGGGTCCCTTCTTTTTTTGTGTTCTAAGAGCTGGGCAGCGTTTTACTGTTTACTCTTGGTGGACCTGCCTACCAGAGCTGACTCTGCAAACTTCAAAATGCAAGGTTGGCAGTCTGGCAAGATAGGATAAAGAAGCAGCTTTAAGAGGAGTTCTTGCCCCAAATTACTTGCTAAAAAAAAGTTAAAACTGATATAACATAAAACTGATACAGCATAAAAGGATTATTTGGATAGAAATGTTATTTGGCTTCACAGGTCAGGAGGCAACTGAAATTTTTGCAAGGACTTCTCTTCTTTGGGAAATAGCTAGGGAAGAAATACGATAAGAGTTGTGAAGAAACTACTATAGACGTGGAGTTTTATACCTACCCCGTATTTTCCGGCGTATAAGACGACCGGGCGTATAAGACGACCCCCTAATTTTACAGTTAAAACATAGGTTTAGGCCTATATTCGCTGTATAAGACTACCCCCCCACTTCCGAGGTTGTAGTCTTATACAGCGAATATAGGCCTAAACCTATGTTTTAACTGTAAAATTAGGGGGTCGTCTTATACGCCCGGTCGTCTTATACACCGGAAAATACGGTATTCATTTTTATCCCAACTTTTTCATGAATTTTCTGTATGATCTCTAAATTAGTCTGAGTTTAGTACTGCTCACCGGGACAGGATCTTCTGAACCATCGTATTGAAAACATTGATTGTTTTCAGCTTTTTATAAAGCTATTTGTGATTATATTCATTAGTGACATTTTTTTTGATGGGGTGCAGTTTGCCACAAAGCTAGAAAAACACAGATTCTGTTATACAAAAAATACCATTTATTTTTTGTATACACGTTTCTTTTCTAAAAAGAGATTTAACGTTGAAATGAAAATCTCATCTGCCCATTCAGTTTTAAAGTGCTATGATATTTAATCTGACAACTGACAACTTGCCCCTGAATATTTCTTGCTATAGAGCTTTACTACCTTCAAGGCAGCAAAGGAGGTGTGTTTAAGTGCCATGTGACTGGTTTCCAAGCCCTGACTTCAGAGGATAAAAGAATCTTAACTTGTGTTTTAGGACAATTTCTTATAGGTTTCTTATTAATTTACAAATTCTAGCCAAAGTTAGGTAGTATTATCCATAAAGTGCCAACCAGTTAGGAGGACATCACCTGTTTGGTTGTATTTATTTTCTCTTCTGTGGCTAAGGAAACACAACTGCCATTTCCCTTTTAGAAATAATGAAAGTACTTAGAAAAAAACTTTGAACACTGTGAGATCTCTGTGTGCCACCTGTTTGCAAAGCTGTAGGAACTCAGCAGCCTCCACTGTGTTGGCAGTTGTTTAAGGAAACTTTAATTTAGGGTATTTGATTTTTCACTGCATATGTTTTAATTTTTTCTCCTTTGTTAGCTAGGACAGTAACTTTTCTTAGAATTCTCTAGCATTTTGTGATATTTAAAAAAATACATCTATTTGTTAATCTTTCCTCAACTCTGATTAGTGCACATATTTGAGAATATAGAAGAAGCCTAGGGAATGTTTGATGATTAATGCCTTAGTTAAGTTAAGAAATTTTAAGGGAATGCTGGGATAGCTCAGTGGTTGAGCACTTGCTTCACAATCGTGAGGTCAAGAGTTAGATTCCTGGTCTTGGCCCATGCAACCCCACATACTGAACTGTGGTGCAACTCTTTAGCCCCCAGGATGGCTCAGTGGCCCCCTGTTTGGTCCCCACGCTGTGTGGCCCCACATCCACCTGTGTGGAATGAAACCATGTCACAACTAATGATGTGTAACTATGGAGACTGCTCTGGCTCTCCCCCTTCTCTCTCTCTCTCTCTCTCTCTCTCTCTCTCTCTGGCTCTCTGGCTCTCTCTCAGTGGTTAGTAACAATTACATAGGTTCCAGGTGTACGACTCTACATCACATTGTCTGTGCATTGCATTATGTGCTCACCCCTCAGAATCAGCTCTCCTTCCATCACCATATAGTTGATGCCCCTCCCTACTCCCCCCCCCCCCGCCCCTGCAGCCCCCAACTCTCCCACTCTCCCACTCACCTTCCCCTTTGCCCTCAGGTAACCACCAAAATTAACTTTCTTAAATTGTATTAATTTTAACTAGCTTGGAATAAAAGCAGCAAGTTTCTTTCCTCCTCTTTAGGACACACTTAAAAAGGAATGTGCAGAACATAGTTATCTCCTGTTCATGATGGAATTGCTCTGTCATTTTTTGGGTTTGAGTTGAGCAGTTTGAAGAGGAAAGATCTTCTTAAGACACCAAAGTAATTTATTTTCATTTATTTTATCAACTTTCATACAACTTGACTATCTGGAACCCATAAAGAATTTTTATAACTGAGTCGTACCATATTTTTGCAAACTAATTTGAGAAACTGTGTCAGGTGTGAATATATTTACATGGGATAGCAAGACAGAGAATTTTCAGCTGTGTGAATTCAGTATGCATCTTAAGTATTGTATATAAAAATAAACGTTGTTGGGAATGCCAGTATACCTCAGCTGTTGAGTGCTTACCTTGTAATAGGGAGGTCTGGGATTCCAGTTCCGGCCCCGGCCTGTGCAAACCCATATGCTGAACTGGGGCACAACTGGTAATTGCCAGCTTTCTTAATGAAGGCTCTTTCCTCCCAGGTGAGAGGCCCCCGGTTTGGTTTCTGCCCCACATGGCCCCTCATCCACCTGTGTGGAATGAAATCACGTCACAGCTAATGATGTACAACTATGGAGACTGCTCTGGGCCCTCCCCTTTCTCTCTCTCTTTCTCTTTCTCTCCCTCTCTCTCACCTTCTCTCAAAAGAATAAAATAAATCTTTAAATAAATAAACATTGCCAATTATTTAATATATATTACATATAAATTGAGCAGCTCCTCCTTTTATAATGTATAGTATTGTGAAATGAACTTTACTGTTAGTGTAAGTTTGCAAAAGAATCTGTTTCCAAAGCCACATTGGAGTATGTTTTATTATCTATCCATACTTACTAGTAGTGACAGAATTGAACCAGAGTGTATATGGTAGATTTAGCTCCAGTTCTTTTCCCCTTCCTATGTCCACTTTACATGCGACTTTGCAGTTATTGTATAATTATCTTCCCTTTGACTTTGGGTGTAATCATGTCATTAATACTTTGGCCAAAAAGAATGAGGCAGAAGTGAAAGCTAGTATGCCATTTTCAACCCTGGTCATTAAAAAAGGGGCCTTGATTGTTTCCACTTGCTCTCTTGCATTTCTGCCATTGACATGAGAAGCATACTCAGGAAGACACATCCACCCCTAGCTGCCCGGTGTGAATGTGCCATACAATGTAAGTACGCGAGACCTCCCTCTGTGGCTCTTTCCAATCACTACCACCCCCTAGTGGTAACTTTCCTGAGTTATAAGCCACTTTACTTTTTGCCCTCTTGCCATATATACATCCCCAGTGTTTGGCAGAAATCCTGGGTGAAAAGTCAGCCATATGTTTAAGGCTCCCCAAATCTACCAGAAGCTCTTTAGGTTTTGTTCTCTAGCTTATGTTCAAATGATATTTTATATATCAGTAAATTAATGCTTGAGTTTAGTTAATAAAAGTGACTAGAGCCAATTTACAATGTAATTCCTAAGATCTGGGCAGTTTTAGCCCATTATTCCACATATTCTATGGAAATACTGTAATTAGGAATTAGAAGTATGGCCACAAATCCTTGTAAGCCATCAAGCAGATATGGCGTCAATTGTCCTTTCAGAATGCTTTGCTCACCAAGGCAGGAGAGAAGACTGACTTTTTATTAAAACTGTTAATGAGCATTTCAATAGAAAATGATCTTGCTTACTTGTCAATCAAAATTCCTATTTTTACTTTAAATTTAACTCTCTTATCTTAGTGTGCCCTTGTACCAAAGCATACCGTAGAGGGTTTTATTTGCTTTTTAAAGTTGTTTTATTTTCTTTCAGTGCAAGCCACTTACTCTCTAAAGCATCTAGGCAAGAAACATAGACGCAAAGGAAGAAGTAGTATGAAGCTGTGTAGTATAGTGGTTGAAAAAAACATTAAGACAAATTTGTATTCAAATATATTCACTTTTAGTTGAATGGATTTGGATATGTTCTCTTTTAGCTACATGAATTTGCTCAAACTATTTTTTAAGCCTCCTTCTCCCCCTCTATAGTCTGTGGATGTATAATAGGTTCTATCCCTTACGGTTATTGAGAAGGTTATATGTAATTAAAAAAAGAACATGTAAAGGCTTAGCTCACTGTCTGGGGCATAGTAAGCCTTCAGAAAGAGCTTCTTTATGATATTTTATTGACATTATTATTAATTACGACTACTGTTAAAAATTTTACTGGGAGTAGGAAAATCTAAGCAATTTTGAAGGCCTTATAAAAATATGTCCTTTTCTTTCTTTGCTTTATACATTTTAGAATTTACTATCTTGTAGATTGCAAAAACTATGAAATACTCTTTATTCCTTCAAATCTGTTACTTTAGCTAAAATTTTCTGTTTTTATGAATTCTTCAAAGTATTCATATTCATTTTCTATTGCTATTGTTCCAGAGGTCATAATTCAAAATAAGAATCAGTGAACTAAAATCAAGGTGTCATTGGGGCAAAGATCCTTCTGGCGGCTCTAGGGAAGAATCTCTCTCTCTCTTTTTTCTTTTCCAGAAAGCTTCTAGATTCTGCTGGTATTCCTTGACTTCTGGCCCTGCATCATTCTAACCTCTTGTTCTGTCATATCTCATTCTGAGTCTGACTCTTTTCCTGCCTGTTATAAAGACTCCAGTGATTATATTGGGCAACCCAAATAATCCAAGACAATCTCCTTATGCTTAATTTAATCATATCTGCAAAGTCACATTTTTCAGGTAATATAACATGTTACATATGCACAGATTTATTGGGATTAGGACACCGAAATCTTTGGGTATACCATTATCCTGCCTAAGATAGCCCTGGCCCTCAGAGAGTCATGTCAGGCCAATGTGCACAACTCATTTAACTCATTCCAACATATTTAAAACCCATATTTTAAAGCTTCCCAATTGGACTTTTCAAGCCATGTATTAAGATTACCTGCAGTGATAAGAATAAATAATGGCTGGTTGAAAAGAATAGTGACAATTATATTCATGTTAACAGCTCAGAAAACAAATTCACGGTTCTGTAACTTTCATAATGTCAAGTATTCCTTTGGATTCGGCATTTGTCCCTGAAGTTCTAACTCTCCAATTTGCCAGAAACACTTTTACAATAAAGAAGCCATAGATTTTGAGGTGGAAATTTAAAAATTTAAAAAGATTACAGGTTTTATGTATTAGATTGAAGTAGGGTGATCTTATTGATTATAAGTGTATATGTATATATTTTTATATATAAATTATTATTTTTCATGCCTCAAAAACTGTTTAAATAATTTCCTTTAATTTTTAATATTATTGCAAAGATTAATGTTTAAGTGGCAGTCTTTCCCATTTTGACAACTACAGATTATAATCTTTCCAGAATAAAGATGTTAACTTTAGATTTTTGATAAGTTAACTATGTGAAAATATATTGAGGAACCAATAAAAAATAAATATACAATTAAAAAGAAAGTGCAGACCTTTTCTCAGGCAAAAATGTCTAAAACTGCACATAGTGTAGTGTAAATATTTGTAATTAATTAATAAGCAATTTAAAAATAAGGGCAAGAACATTTCCCAATAGTGTGAGTTAGGGAAGATTAATTTTCTTAGCTCGCAGTGGAGAGACTTAGCTTGATAGAAGATAAAATCTGCTGAAGCATGGAAAACAGCAAGCAAAGTGAATAAATAAAAAGAAAGGAAATGGGGGATTTCGGGATAGCTCAGCAGCTGAGCACTTGCCTTGCAATCGTGAGGTCCCGGTTTTAGTCCTGGCCAGTGCAAACCCACATGCTAAACGGCAGTGCAACTGGTAACCGCTGGGATGGCTCAATGGCAAAGGTCTGGCCTCCCATGTGGGAGTCCCCAAATTCAGTTCCTGTCTCACGCGGCCCCACATCTACCTGTGTGGAATGAAACCATGTCACAGCTAATGATGTACAACTATGGAGACTGCTCTGGGCCCTCCCTGCTTCTCTCTCTCTCTCACTTTCTCTCAAAAACAACAAAATAAATCTTTTTTAAAAAGGAAAGGTAATGGTGAAACTAAAGAGAAGACTTGTTTTTGGATAAAATGGCCAAATAACATGGAGTCAACTAATACAAAGACCAATTGTCAGGCTGAGCATACATAAAAATAAGCCAATAAAGTATTTGAAACTGTATAAAACTGACTTTTATGTTCTTATCAAAAGTTAACATCTTCATTCTTCACCCACAGAACATATTAATTCTATTAACTGCCCTCTAGTTTACATGTTGTCGTTGCTATATGTTTGAATTACAGGTGTGAAAATTTTTTTTTCAACTTATAGCTTTTAAAACAAATCCACAAATTATTTCTTATATCTCAGAACTTCTACCAGGCATCACTTACCTTCTGTTTCAAGTACTGTACATTCTTTAGCATTTCTTTTTGTGAGGATTTCCTGTGTACATCTATACTTTTGTCTAAAAATGTTCTTATTTTATCTTTGTTCTTAAAATTCTAAGTTGACCGTTAACATTTGTCAACTCATTGAAGATATTATTCCACTATGTTCTGGCTTTCAGTTTTATTCTCAGAGAGCTATATCTGTTTGCGTAATTCTCAGTCCTCTTTATCCGTATGTGGTTTCATTGTAATGACTCTAGGTAGGAATTTCCTTCTGTTTACCTTGCTTAAGATTCATTTGTTATCTTGAATCACTGTAGATTTTTGTTTCATAGTAAATATTTTAATTATTATTTTTTTTGTATATCACTCTTGCCCATTTCTTTCAGTCTTTGCCTCCAGGAAACTCTAGATATATTTTAGATCACTTCATTCTATCCCTCCTATCTTTTCATGTCTTTATATTACCTCTTTGTTTACCTATGTAGCATTCTAACTTTTTCAGGTCTCTCTTAAAATCTATTTCCCTTTTTATTTGCCTACACTACTGCATTAAATGCATTCATTTAAATTTTAGTCATTACATTTTTATAGATAAAATGTTTTATTTGGGTCTCAAATCTATTTGGGCATTCTTATTTGTTTTCTGTACTCTGTACGTATTTTCCTCTTTTTTCTTTCATTAGACATATTAAATAGAGTTACTTTACTTTATATTATATGATAGGTAATTTCAAAATATAAAGCCTTTGTAAGTCTGTGTCTGCTGTCTGTTGTTTTGCTGATTCTCACTTAATGTGGTTTGTTGCTGTGTAGTTACTGAATTTTTTTGCTCTAAATTGCTTATTGCTTTCTAGTTTTATCTTTGGGAATTCTTTGAAGTTTGTAACAAAGGTAGGTTTTTCCACAGGTCTCTTGCGGGTGCTATCATTTGCTGATCTCTGTAGTCTGGATTATCATCTTGTACCACCTGAATGGTATGAATTTTATCTGAAAATGTACAGGTAGGCAGTCTCATGGTAACAGATTCAGGGGGTGATTTGTATAGTCGCTTGAACTTTTCATTTTATACCATAGTATTTTTGGAATGGAATTTGATATATTGAAGAATGGTTAAGAAACAAGGGCTGCTAAGTTAAATGAGCCTCTCTCTTTGTGGGCCAAAGCATGTAAGTTTGTGTGCCATAGGGAAGGTTTTTTGATAAGACAGAAAGAAGCCCTGGATACAGTGGTAGATGAGAGGATTGGATATTAGCTTTAAGTTAATACTTTGATTAGCTTTATAAAAATCCAGAGGAATCTTAAAAAACCAAACAAACAAACAAAAAAAACCTCCTAAAACCACTAAATAAGTTTTAAACATTACAGGTACGAGATCAACACACAAATATCTGTCACAACGAACAATTGGAAAAATATTTTTAAATGGTATCATTTACAGTATCTCTCCTTAGATATTAAATATGTGTAGCATCTGTATGCTAACAGCTACAAAATGCTGATGAAAGAAATCAGAGAAAACCTAAATAAATAGGCCAACCATCTTCATGGAGTGGAAGATTCAATGTAGGTGAAGATGTGAATTATCCTAGCATTGTAAATCCCTACAAAAATCCCAGCAACATTCTTGCTAGATATAGATAAGGATATTCCAAAATTTATATGGAAAGCTAAAAGAGCTAGCATATACTAAACAGTTTTTTAAAAGAAGAAAATTGTTGGAGAACTTCCACTACCAAATTTAGCTAGAGTAATCCAGTGCAGTACTGGGGAAAGGGCAGATCCATAGATTAATGAAACAGAATAGACTGCAGAACTGGACCCACACATGTATGGCCAGTGGCTTTTGACAGAGACACACTAGTGACCTTGGTTAGGGAAAGAGTTCTTTGATATGGGTCTTGTACTCTGGGGAAAAGACATAAGGACAGGAAACTAAACCAGTGTTTCCTTCTTACAACTGACAGCTTACCTCCCATTTTCCTGCTTCTGATTAACCTTCAGTGCCTTGAGATAGTTGCTTTTCTACATTTAGAGTTTTATATTTAGAGCTTTAAATTGTTATCTGTGGTAGGGTGATTCACAACAAACTATTTCATTAAAGGAAGTGAGATTCCTCTTATTTTGCTTTTGATTTATATAACATCTGTAGTGACACCTATTTAAGGTGACCAGATTTTAACATTGGTAAAGCGGGACACCATTGACTGGGGGGGAGGGGGTTCTTGATTAAAAATTTGGTCTATCTCCTGCCGTTCCCTAGTTTGTCGTGCATTCTTTCCAAAAATCGGGACTTTTTTAAAACGCCGCGGGACGCAGGACAACTTGTTAAAAATTGGGACTGTCCTGCCAAAAGCGGGACGTCTGGTCACCCTACACCTATTTTTTTCTTTCTTTTTTTAAAGACTTATTTTATTGTTTTTGACAGAGACAGAGAGAGAAGGGGCAGGGCCCAGAGCAGTCTCCATAGTTATATATCATCAGTTTTTTTACATGGTTTCATTCCACACAGGTGGGTGCAGAGCCACACAGGGCGGAACTAAGCTGGGGGCCTCCTGAGTGAGAGGCGTGCCCTGGGGGGCTGGGAGCAGAACAGGAAGCTTGCCCTGGCAGGAACCGAGCTTCCCACCTACCCTCCCCCTCATGGGAAACACATCACAGTTCAGCATATGGGTCCGTATGGGCTGGGGCCAGAACTGGGACCAGGACCGGTACTGCAACTGATCGGATCCGATCCTTGAGGGACCGTGATTCGATCCTCAGACCTTAGGACTGCAAAGTTGATAGCTCAACCCACTAGTCCATCCTGGCATCCCCTCTTTTTTTCCTCTATATTGTAAATTAGTATTTTAACTTTACTATTTGTCTTACAAAGTTCTTACCAGTTTTATTAACGTTCAGAATGCCCACTTGGAGCATTCTTAATTCCCTATCATATCTGTTTTCTATTTTCTGATTTCTGTTCTATCTATACATTCTTTCCTACCACTTACTTTGGGCTTAATTTGCATTATTCAGTTCGAAATATTTTTGAATTTTTTTAAATTTCTTTTTTGACACATGAGTTATTTGGAAGAAGTATATTGTTATTTACTTGTAGTTTGATTCCTTTATGCTTAGAGAACATACTCTGTATAATTTTATCCTTTAAAATTTAATGAGACTTGTATTGTAGCCCAGTATGTGGTGTATCTTGATTAATATTCTGTGTGCACTTGAACAGAATACATATTTTACAGTTGTTGGGGTAGTTTTTTCTAAATTTAAATGTTAATTGGATGAAGATGCTTGATGGTATCTTTTAAAACACTACATATATACCTGTATTGTTATATGTTCATGATGTAGTTATGCTTTTATTATTATGAAATTTTCCCGTTATCTATGATAATACTTTTCTTAAAGTCAATTTTGTTATTAACATAGTCACAACTCTTATGCTACTGTTTGCATGATATATCTTCTTCTATCCTTGATATTTGCAACCTATCTATTGCTTTTATTTCCAGTGAATTTCTTATATATCGTGTATATTTGGGTGTTGTTTTTATTTCATCCAGTCTGACAATCTGTGTTTTAATCATGAGTGCTTAGTTTATTATATTTATTTAATTATTAATATGATTGGATTTAGGTCTTCCATTGTGCCATTGTTTTACTATTTGTCATATTTTTCTGAGGCTCCTTTCCTGACATATTTTGTGTTAGCTGAATATTCACTATAATATACTAATTCCTCTATTGGAATTTTAGTTCCACCACTGTGCATTATTGGTTAGTTAGTAGCTGCTCTAGGGATTATAACATACTCTTTAATTTGTCAAAATGTACTGAGTATTAATATTGTGCTACTTCTTATTAAAGGAACCTTGCAAAGTATAGTAACATCTATCCTCCACCCTGTTAACCTTAATTTGTTTTACTTTTTGTAGATTATAAAAAGTTTTTGGTCTTTATTCAGATACTAAAACAAGTTCTTTGCAATCATTTTGTGTCTACTGAGTCTTTTTTTTTAAGCATTACTAGAGTATGTCCATACTAACCTTTATCCTAGAGCCAAGATAGCCCCCTTATTAAGTAAGGTGTGATTTCTTTGATGACCTTATCAAATATCTTGTCTACTACATAGTTTCTCTACTCTGGAAGATGGGAATGCTACCTATTTTTATTCCTGTGCAATCTCAGGCAATTGTTCAGCCTTCTGCTTTCCAGTGTGTTTTTTTCACTGACTTTACGGTTTTTAGTGAGGATCAGTTACACACTGCCTACACAGTGCCAATTGTAGTTGTCAAAAACATGCATTCACTATAAATCACATCATTTGCCTAAACTATTTAGACCTTTGGTATAGTTCAAGTCAAGGTTCCGAACATGCAAAACGATTTTTATCAGAACATTCTAAAAGTTCAGTTTCCAAGAGCCACCTAAGGGCCAATTACAAAATCAGGCCCTTTAGGAACTGTGCAAGATTTAAGCAAATCAGTCCTCTTCCCTGCAGATGATTGTACACAAACTATTTCTGAAAATTGAAAGAGAAGGGGATGTTTCCGAATTCATTACCTACCTATATTTTCATGATAGCAAATCATGACAAATATAACTGAATCCAGTATCCCTGTAAACATAAATGCAATAATTCTCAACAGAATATTTGCAAATCAAATCCAACAATCTAAAAAATCTATAATATATCATGATCAGATTTTTTCTAGAGTGCAAGATTGGCCTAACATTAAAAAATCAGAGTGATTTACCATATTAATCAAAGCAAAAAAACTATATGATTACCTCAATAGATTAAAAAAATGACAAATCCAACATCCTTTCATTATAAATGTCTCTGACAACTAGAAATAGAATAGAATTTCTGTTTTAGGGCATTTACAAAAATTTTGCACTCATACTTAAATGGGAAGACTATACTTTTCCACGTAAGATCAGAAACAAGGCTGGAAGTTGTAAATAGAGCACCAAATCATCATTTTAAGTTGATTTATGATTCTTTTACTTTTACATATTTATAGAACTTTTAATAATTCAATGCAACAAATTTTTATTTTGGTGAGATACTCTTATTATACCCATTTTTCTGTTGTTTTGTTGTCATTTAATTCCATAGAAATTATGCTTAATGGGGTAAGAAAGAATAAGAAATAATATATTAGACTTTTTTGAGTAATTTTGGTTTTGCTCTATGACACTCTGAAAGATACTGTCTTTTGATTTAAGACTGTTCTGAGCATATATAACCAAAATTATAGAATGTCCATTACATAATTCTTAGGTCATTTAGTTTCATTTAGGAAGAAAGGTAGTACAAGAATAAAATAGTGATAGGTAATTATAGTGTTTAGAGTAAAAGTGGGACCATGTATAACATTTATTGTGCTTAATATCAAAATGCTTAGAACATTTTTTTCCTTGTAGATATTGGTTCCTTGAAGAGTCAGGGACTCAGGACAAGGCTCAGGTAGATTTTTAGATAAGTTAAATACATTTTGGATGTATTCAGTTTGACTTGCCTTGTAGGTCTTTCAGAATATGTCCATTTATCATAGATGTGAAAGGACATTTGTCTTATAATGTTCAGGTGGGAAGTCAGAATTATACATGTATATGTTATTGGCTGAAATAAAAGCAAGAATAATGTCATACTTGCCACATTTTAACTTCCCAGTAATCTACTGGTAACTGGTACTGTATAGAATAGGTATAGAACATTACATCACCACAAAAAGTTCTGTTGGACAGCACTGTCATAATGTGTTTAGGAAACTTTGGGAGTTTGATTTACTGAAAGCGTAGGTTGCTATGGTGAGATGGGAGTTGCAAAGGCAAGGCAGAAGGAAATGATGCTGGAAAGGTAAGCTTAGTCCAAATCATTGAGTGTTATGGATGGCAAAGGTGTTTGGACTTACCCTGTGGGATATCGATTGAAGTAGAGAGGTGAGGGTATATGATTTTGATTATTGAAGGTAGGGGCCAGTCAGTTGATCTGACTGGTGTTTTAAAAGAATCATTTTGACAGCCAGATGAATAGATTAAAAGGGTAAAATAAGTGTTCAGAAGTATGCTGTATAGTAGATAGTAGTCCAGATGAGAAAGATGCTAAAGACTAAGCTAAATCAGAGGTAATGAGATTCAAAGAGATTATACAGACTTGACATCTAGTTAGAGTTAAAATAAATATGAGGATTTTATGTGGAATTTAGCATAGTCTGGATGACTTTGATTTTTGGATTGGGCATGTACGTAGATGGGATAGGCATATTTTAAAAAGAGAAAAGGGGTATGACTTTAATTTTGGCCACAATAACTTTGAAGATAGGCTCGATTTAATTAAGATAAGAGCCTGGAGTTTAGAATAAAATTCAGAATCGATTATGTGCTTCTGAGAGTCATCAGAATATAATTGGCTTTTGAAGTTTAGAGTTTGGGTAAGGTTGCTCCGGAAGAACACACAGCATGAAGAGAGGTAAAAGTCAAGGACAGGACCTAACATTTATTAGGTGTTAAAAGATAGGGTTTTAGAATGAGAAGGAATAGCTAGAGAAAAAGGAATAGTAAGTATTAAGAGTTGTGCCCTACAGTGCTGAAGGAAGATAGCAGTTCAGTAGAGTTACTCATCCAGAGAAGTCATATAAGAGCACCATAAAATACATATTGGATTAGTTGAACAGGATGTCATTGGGGACCTATAGGAACCGCAGTATGCTGAATCACCAAGTGACTTCAGATCTTCATTTGAAATCAATTTGTAAAAGGCTGTGGGGAGTACCGGTACCAGAATTGATATGATACCCTTATACTCTTGCTGTATTTTTAAGATGATAATACACCATTGTGTTCCTAATTATTGTAAAGATCAAGAGAATAAGATAAAAAGTATTTTGTAAACTCTAAAGTTATAGCTGAAATTTATAGAATTATTATTACTTTTAGGTGAAGTCTAAATTTAAGGTCAGGAGATGGTAGGGACGATTTTAGGTAAAGACAAGACATAAAGGCATATCATGGTAGAATATTAGAGGTTGTGGAAGATCATTAAAGTATGAACAGTGGAAGGAAAAGGTAAGAAAACAGAGGGAAGGAAGAGGCTGAGAAAGAGAAATAGAATATTGGTGTTTTGCAGGCCATTCATTGGCTAATATCGTCTTCCTGGGCAGAGGTAGTATACCCTAAATAAGTTTGAGGGCGTATTTCATTGTACAAACAGATGACTGTTCCTTAGATGTGTTCAGACTAATTACATCAGTTACAATTTAGCCTTCTTGAAAAAGATTTCACTCTTGTATATTTCTTACAAATGATTTCTTTGACATGGTTAGTTTTACAGGTAATAGTACACTTCATCTATTTTCCTTCTTCCCTCTCTCCTCTCATCCTTTTTCCCCTTTAATCTTTTTCTTCTTCTTTTAGGAGTTGTCTGAACCTTGTTTACTTAGTGCTATTGCCTGAAACCTCAGCTTTTGTAGTTTTTGAATGCAGGTCTTTTGAGTGTGGGATTTCTTGAGCATTTTCACATTCATTTTACTGAGCTCCTTCCTCAAAGGGTTCAATTTCCTGGGGGCTAACTAATTAGATGACAGGCAGATTATCTGGGAAATTAAAGTTATTTATAGCTTAATCAAGAATAACTTGAAATTCTTATCTTAACATATCTGGTTGTCATGCCTTCCTTGGCCTTCAAAAATGTAATTTCTAATAGCAGATGGCAGTACCAGGCTTTTGTATGTTATTAATAGGAAAGAAGAACACTACATTTCGCTCTTTTCCTTTTTGCCTTTCATCCTGCTCACCCTCCACACCAAAGGAAGGGGGAGGGAGTGGTGTGTGTGTGACTAAGGTTTCACAATGATGTGAAGATCAAGTTCTATTACATATTCTTTCATTCAAAGCATACCTTGAATGAACTTTGTTTCTTTCCTAAGGTTAATTTTATATAGATGCATGGGCAAAAATTTCTACCCAGCTGCAACACTTCAGATTTATTTCTTTTGAGTAGATCTGAGCTGAAAAGTAGATTAGGGGTTTGTTCTTTGGCTTTAAGAGAGTGAAATCTCAGCTATTAAAAAAAGCATTTACTGCATCTGACCCTTTTATGCCCACACTATATAAAACAATAGCTTAAACATAAATTAGTCAACCAGAGGAGAAGAGACAATCTTTCTTATAGAAGAATTTCAAATAATGTATATAACGCCCCCCGCCCCCCTTACAGAAAGTGGAGTTTAATTCCCATCATCTATTCCTGAGAGCAGTTTATATTCACTTAAATGCACTCAAACAATAGAGTATGGAAAGGGAAACATCATAATTTCACAGTGGTAAAACCTGGCAAATACTAACTTAACCACACGATCAAGTTTAACAACACTGGTGTTTTGGATGTCGTGTACCCCGGCTATGATGTATTGAGAATGGCACTTAACTTCTGTGGTATTCTCCCCAAAATTCACAACCCTTTGCTAACCATAAGAAAAACACTAGATAAGCTCAAATTGAGAAATATCCTACAAAAATACCTGGCCAGTATTTCTCAAAATTGCCAAGCTCTTGGAAAACAAGGAAAGACTGCGAAACTGTCTTAGGCTAGGGTAGACTAAGGAGACATGACAGTTAAAGGTACCCTGAATTAGATTACGGAACAGAAAAAGGACATTAATGGAAAAGTGAAATCTGAATAAAGTCTGGAGTTAATTAATAGTAATGTAACAGTTTTGGTTCTTAAGTGTGACAAATGTACCATGGTAAAATAAGATATTAATAAGAGGGAAAACTGGATGAGAGGTATATAGGAACTCTTTGCAACTTTTCTATAAATCTAAAATTCTAAAATAAAAGGCATATTAAAAATAAATTAATTAATTGTAACACTGCGACAAAACTGTTGCCTGGAGACTGTGTCTGCAGTGAACAGAGAGAATTTAAAAATAGTAGTAACTTTTTGTCTTGATGTGATTATTTTTCACTGTGCTTTAAAAGGAGAGAGAGAAGTGGTTCCTAATGGGAGTGCTGTGGTAAAAGCAGGTAGATGCAATTCAACACAAAAATACATTTATATAGTACAAGTCTACATTTCCTATTGCCTTGAAGTGTTTAATTTAGAAGGAATTAATGATATTTGTGCTAATATTTACTGTCAACCCCAGCAGGGATAGAGGACATTGCTGTTCTTCCTTACATCAAAGTTGCTTTCTCTTTTAGGAGAACAGACAGGGTAGGAGAAAGAGAGAGGGAGGGAGGGAGAGTGTCTTGCTTGGAGCACTTTGAGCTTCTGTTGGTCTCTGGTTGGTTTTGTTTCATTAATTTTGCAAAGTTCTTAACCATTTAGTATCTCTTCAGATATTCCTTCTACCCTCTCCTCTCTCATCTGTCTTTTTCTGGGATTCTGGTTACACATGTTTGCTATGGTACCACAGATCAGGGTTGCTCTATTTTTTTTATCTTCTTTATGTTTCATTTTGTACCATTTATTTCTGCTGTCTATTTTCAAGTTATTTGTTTCCTATGCTGTATCCAGCCTGTTGATAAGACCATTAAAAAAATTAGTTTTTATTTAATACCTAACATTGTATGTTAAAAACCATAGAGGCTGAATTAAATAGTATTTATGCTCAGAAATGGGCACCTATTTTCTTCTGTTAGGTAGGCAGTTAGTGTGCAGTGTACAGTCATTCTGCTCAATAGTTGAATTGGATTCAGGTTTGATTGTTACTGTAATTCTCTTCAGTGCATTAGACTAACTTTTTCTAGTGGTCTTCTTCTACCTGTGCTTAGTGAGGACTCTGGAGTGCTGACACGTTTTTCCTAGTGTGCCTGGCCCCTGAGTATAGGTAGGGCAGAAGTATTTTCTGACTTTCTCATAGAAGTGTCCAGCTTTTACTTTCTATGAGAGAAGTTTCCAAGCAGTGAGCAGTTTTATACAGATGGACCACTGACGAAGATTCTTAGGTCTCTTGTATATTACCCCCATTGTTTCTTATAAGCTTTTGGTAGGGGACCATGAAAAAGGTCTAGTGAGTGAACGTATAGCATAGTTTGTATGTTCTGGTGCTCCCAGGGATGTGTAAGCTGCCACACTAGTCCATGCTCCACTGTTAATAATTTGTTAAAAATTGTAGGTGTTTTCTTTTTATCTACTTTTTATGATGACCTCCTCTTCTTCTGGGTTCTGGGTCTTGTCTCTCTTTAGAGAGGCTTGATTGTCTTATGACTTCAACTCTGATGGACCCAAAAAGTTACATTTTACAAATTATCTATGAATAGCTCTTTCTCATTGTTAGTGTAATAGCAATATTTTCTAGAGACTTTCTGTATTCTAAGCAAACTGGACTTCCCTACTGATATGTCTTTTATACATAAGTTTGAATAGTTTAAGAAGAAATGCTTCACATATAGAACTTCCTTTTTAAATTTTGACTCTAGTAGTAGTAGTTTTTAAAATAATAATACCAATGCTGAAATGAATGAACAGTAAGTATTTTGAGTACCGACAAAGAGATGTTATAAGATGTGCTATGTAAGGAGGTTAGTTGTGCATCAAGATGCTTTGATTCTGTGATAAGAAAGATGGCTCTCCGATTGTGCTTTGCATTTAATTATGGAATCCACTTTATCATTAGTGTTCTACCCTTTGATTAAATTAGATAAACACATTGGCCATTAACTTTTGTCTTGATTCTTCTATTTTAGATATAGAATGAGTAAAGAATATGCCATCCAAGATGAATCTGAATATTATGCTATGGCTTAAATGCTTTAACAATTCCACATAATTTTATGGCAACTCACTATAATTCTATTAGTGTAAAAAAAATATTTTCAAGGTTAAGGTCCTATACTTTGCCAGTTAGTAGTTTTTGTTACCTTATGATATATTCATATTTATATCGTTGAGTTTCTATCTCCATTGGTTGTGTATATTCCAAAAACAGGGCAGTCATTAAGACTGTCCACCAGGGATTTTTATTCCTTTTATCAAATATGAATCTAGTGAAAAAACAAAAATTAAAAAAGAAATGGGCAAAGCCCCCAAGTAATAAGGAAATCTTTTGGCTAGGACTTGGATTTATAAATACAGTTCAAGTTCCTGACCTTTTTTCTTTGTAAGTCGTGAGAGGACTTCTGATTCCTCTTGGCCTCACTCTTGAGGCAGCTTACCTCTGTCATCTATTTGAGGATTTGCTTTTCTCTAACTTTCAGGCTTATGAAACATTAGTTTATTTAAACCAGAAAGAAAGTTATCAATAATTTCTATTTTGCGATGTTTTTGCAGTTCTTTGCTTTAGGGAATATATGCTATGATATAAATTTTTTAAGATTAACAAGCTTAGCTATTTTATTTTTCTAAATTTTAGTTTTATTTATTTTAACTTTTATCACCTTGCTTATAATTTTATATTCTCTATAGAATGTTTTTGCTCCATAGAATTCCACCTTTCATATTATATTACACAGTATGATGTATAATTGAACAAAATCAGTTATAAAAGATTTAAACCATGTGCACTTAAATGTAATAGCCTTTCCCCTACTTTCTGTCCATGATCAAACCTATTCTATCAGTTTATTTTACATCTTCAAGGAAGCATATAATATGAACAACAAAAGAAGTGAGTTTTTATTGAAAATAAGCATATGATGCTGCTCTTAATAGTCTTTATGAAACAGACCATATTAGATACCTCAACAATAATAAACATTTGCCATGATCAATCCTTCAATTCACATTAGAAAAGTTTGAGATTTTATTCAAGTATTTCTGTAACTGACATTTATAATAATTATCTAAAAGCCAAGAGAGAGAAATGGAATTCAACAGTGAATGGGAGAAAGTAGCTCTGTAGCATATACTGAGGCATTTACTCTAAGGTAAGAAACAAAGAAACAAAACTGAGGTTGTTCTGTATTGTATGCTTTTTCCTTGCAGAATTTGTAGAAAATGAAGACATGTTATGATATTGGAACTGATTTCAAATTTCACTTTTTAGTCGGTGTATAAAATGATAAATGTATATTCATCACTCTAGTATATATATTTTATGTCTTCACTGGGTGTTTTTTATGCCTTTTTCATAGGAATTTTTACCTTCAGAAGGACAGTCTTCTAGACTTCAATAGTAGCATCAGGAACTCAAGTCAAAAATTGAGGATAAAAGAAAAAGAAAGAAAAACAAAGCAGGATTTCTTAGTTTGGCCAATTTTGTTTATTTTCTAGAGTGGAGATAAGGTGAAAGTATAGATTTTGTCTCTTCCATTTTACAGTCTTTTAAATAATTTTCTTAATTTTTGTGTTTCAGTCATTTCAGTTTGATATACCGGTAGCTCTTGATTGGAATCCCATTGTTTCTTCTTTCTGTGACTCACAGTCATGTTTCTGCCCACAAATAAGGGATCATTTTATTGCCATGATGATTAGTGGTATTTAGCACCTTTTCGTGTAGCTGATGGCCATTTGAAATGTCTTCTTTGGAAAAAGGTCTGTTTAGGCTCTATGCCCATTTTATAATAGGATTACTTGTTTTGTTTTATTTTTGCTATTGAGTTGTATGAGTACCTTGTATATTTTGGATATTTACCCCTTTTCGGATATGTGGTTTGCAGATATTTTCTCCCATTCTATAGTTTGCCTTTTTATTTTGTTGATGGATTTACTTTGCATTCTTAAGATACTTCTGGATACATATAGTAGACTTGTAAGAAACAGATGAAGGAGAGAGGAAAACTTACAACTAATAGCTAAATAAGTCCTGGAGATCTATCTAATGCACAGTATGGTGACTATAGACAACAGTATTATATTATAACATCAGATTTGCTAAGAAACTAGATCTTAATTATTCCCATCACAAGAAGAAGTAATAATTATGTGACAACACAGCGGTGCCAAGTTTTTGCTACAATGGCAATCATATTACAATATATAAACATATCAAATTGACATGTTCATGTTAAATTTACACAATGTAATATATCAAATATATTTCCATTTTAAACACACACACACACACACACACACTCCTTATCCTAATGAAGCAGCCAGGCTATTTTGTGTCAAGTATATAGTGTGTGTGTGCATATTAAGAGGACAGAGGATATAGCTTGAGAAAATAGGTCATTTGCCAGAGAATTCCTGGATCCTTGACATTTTAAAATTATATGGCAGTATGCATGTGTTAGTGAGATGTGTAATATGTAATGGTTTTCAGTAGAACTCTCTAATAAATATCTGATCACATCAAATCTTATAAAAGTACTGTTATTAAATGTTTTCTTCTGTACATTTTAATTCATTATAACCACGACAATCAGTTAGGTGCTTTTATATCCAACTGGTGAAGAAAACATGAACTCTATAGTTTTTTAAATGTTTATCAACTTAATGAAATATGTCCGAGGCATGTAACTAAGCATGAGTTAGTAGAGTTTTTATTGCACAAATATCTGCTGTTTTGCATGTACATATGAAAAACATGTTTTATATTTTATATATACTTATATATGAAATTCTGTGTGCTTAGGAATTAATATTTAGTCATATTTAATCAAGTTTATTGCTGTATTGTTTGTATTCCATTCTATCCATTCATTGTGATCCAAACAGTTTGTATTCTAGCAAGGTTAGAAAGACTAATAGAATAACAGCAAATTAAAAAAAAATAGTATTGCAGTTAATTCACTGAAAAAGAGCTATGACTTTGGTGGCAGGAAAGCTGCTTTTCTTAACCCTATAGAAGGGTAAGATGGGTAGAAATTGAGCCTGGAATTTTGACATAGCAGTTTGTTTGTCTTTAGAGTGTTCATAAGATTATTAAATAAACTAGCTAAAGCATGACTTAGGCAGATACACTTAATTGTCAAAAGAAAGGATTAAGTAGTGATTGCTACCTCATTAAGGTTTTTCTATCTGTTTGCCAGGTACAAACATAAAAAACAGTTCTACTCAGAAAAGAAATGTTGGGAGAGCTGTGTGTTCTGTGTTACATACACACATGTTAAAAATAAAAACAACTTTTTAAAATTTTGATTACAATTACCGTATTTTCCGGCGTATAAGACGACCGGGCGTATAAGACGACCCCCTAATTTTACAGTTAAAACATAGGTTTAGGCCTATATTCGCTGTATAAGACTACCCCCCACTTCTGAGGCTGTAGTCTTATACAGCAAATATAGGCCTAAACCTATGTTTTAACTGTAAAATTAGGGGGTCGTCTTATACGCCCAGTTGTCTTATATGCCGGAAAATACATAATTCTTTTTAGATGTTTCTTAAAATATAGCTAACATACACTATATTAGTTTCAGGTGTACACAATAGTTACTCAATATTTATATGCCTAAAGACATGATCACCATGATAAGTCCAACAACCATCTAATACTGTACCATGCTATGACAATATTATTAACTACATTCCCTGTGCTATATATTACATCCTTATGACTTAGGTTTTTATACCTGGAAATTTGAACATCTCATTTCCCTTCCCCTTCTTTTTAATTTTTAATTACAGTTGACATTCAGAATTATTTTATGTTAATTTCAGGTATACAGCATGGTGGTTAGACATTTATATAACTTAAGTGATCCCCCTGACTGGTCTATTACCGAGCTGGCACTATACATAGTTATTACCATATTATTGACTATATTCGCTGTATTACTTCACATCCCCATGACTATTTTGTAACTACAAATTTGTACTTCTTAATGCCTTCACCTTTTTCACCAGCCCCACAACACCCTTCCCATGTATCACTTCAATAAACCTAGTACCCATCTGATACCATACATGGCCACTACAATATTGTTGACTATATTCCTACCTCCCCATGACTCTTTCATAGAACAAAATTGTACTTCTTAATCCTGTTTCCTTTTTCACCCACCCCCCAAACCACCTCCCATCTGGCAATCATAAAAATATTCTCTGTATCTGTGAGTTTGTCTCTGTTTTGTTTATTTGTTCTTAGATTCCACATAGAAGCAAAATCACATTGCATCTGTCTTTCTCTGTCTGACATATTTCACTCATCCCAGTATCCTTCAGGTCCGTCCATGCCACCTCAGATGGCAAGAACCCATTCCCTTTCATGGCTGAGCAATATTTCATTGTATCATCTCCAATGTATGTATCATCTCCTCTTTATCCATTCATCCATTGATGGACACCCAGGCTTCCTCCATATCTTGGCCATTGTAAACAGTGCTGCAGTGAGCATATGGGTACATATTTGTCCTTGAAGTAGCATTTTGGGTTTCTTCAGATAATTACCCAGAAGTGGGATTACTGCATCCTTCTTTGTTTCTTGTTTTAGACTTTGTTTTAAAGTCTATTTTGGTGTGTATAATTATTGCTACCACAGCTTTTGTTCTATGGTTTCCATTTTCATTAAGTAATTTTTCATTCCTTTCAGTGTGTGTGTGTGTCTTTTGATCTGAAGTGAGTCTTTTGTAGGCAGCATATGTAAGGGTCTTATTTTCTTATCCATTCAGCTACCCTATCTTTTGATTGGAGCATTTAATTCATTTATATTAAAAGCAATTGCTGATAGATGTGTAGTTATTGCCACTTTATTTGTTTGTTTGTTTATGTCTGAAAGAAGTTTCTCAAAGATTCCTTGTGATCTAGTTTGGTGCTGATAAACTTCTTTAGCTTTTTCTTGTCTGGGAAACTCTTATCTGTCCTTCTAGTCTAAATGATAGCTTTGCTGGGTAGAGCAGTCTTGGTTATAGATCCTTGCTTTTTATCACTTTGAATATTTCCTGTCAATCTCTTCTGGCCTACAAAGTTTCTGTTGATAAGTCTGCTGATAGTCTTATGGGAGCTCTCTTGTAGATAACTCACTGCTTTTCTCTTACTGTTTTTAAGATTCTTTCTTTGTCTTTAGCCTTTGGCATTTTAATTATGATGTGTCTTAGTGTGGACCTTTTTGAGTTCATCTTATTTGGGACTCTCTGTGCTTCCTGGGCTTATATATTTATGTTATTTGCCAGGTTAGGGAGGTTTTCTGTCATTATTTCTTCAAATAGGTTTTTAGGTCCTTGCTATCTCTCTTCACCTTCTGGTACTTCAGTGATGTGAATGTTGATATGCTTGATGTTGTCCCCAAGACCCCTTAAACTATCTTCATTGTTTTGGATTCTTTTTTCTTTTTGCTGTTCTGTTTGGGTCTTTTCTGTTACCTTATCTTCTAAATCATTGAATTGATCCTCTGCTTCATCTAATCTACTGTTGATGATGTATTGTATTCTTTATTTCAGTTATTGTATTCTTTATATCTCACTGGCTCTTTTTAATGTTTTCTATCTCCATTTTTATGTTTCCTGTCTCTTTGTTGAAGCATCCTTATAACCATTGAGCATCCTTATAACCAGTGTTTTGAACTTTGTGCCTGGTAGATTGCTTGTCTCTATTTTGTTTAGTTATTTTTCTATAGTTTTATTCTTTTCTTTCATTTTAGATTTTTTTTTTGTCTTTTTATTTTGGCTGCCTCCCTGTGTTTGTTTTTATGTATTAGATAGAGCTGCTGTGTCTCTCAGTCTTTGTAAAGTGTCCTTATGTAGTAGATGTGGTGTGGGACTCAGTGGTATAGTCTTCCTCGTCATCTGAGTCAGGTACTCTAGGTGTGTCTTTTGTGTGGGTTGTGTGTGCCCTCCTATTGTAGCTGAGTCTTGGTTGCTCTTTTGAGCATCAGTAGGAGAGATTGCTCTTTGGGCTGATTGTTTGTGAGGAGTGTCATGACTACAGTGGAGGAACTGTTGTGCAGGGGCTGACCCTATGGAGCAGGATTAGCTTTAGCAGGCCTCTGGTGCCCACCCAGTGTTCCCTTTGGGTGTGTTGTTTCAAGAGGCAGCTGGGTAATAACCCAACTGGGTCTGAAGCTTGCCACCAGATGGGCCAGCCACAGGGCCTCCTGGGAGGGGCCCCACTGCAGGTAAAGTTTAGTGGAAGCCTGTGCTCTGCCTAAGGCCACTTGGCATGGGCCAGATGCAATCTGCAGGTGGCAGCCACTCACGCTGTGCTTGGAGGTGCCTCCAGAGGCCAAGCAGTGAACTGAGGGAGGTTTTGATAATGCCAGGTTTCAGGCTACTCAGCCAGAGGTACAGGACATGTCAAAGCCTTATGCTGCTTGTTTGGGTTTTGTGAACCTTTGAGAGATTTTAAGGAAGTTTGCAGCATGAGCCAAGAGAAGTCATTTTTACAGTAAGCCACTGAAAGTGGCTTGGTTGGGCCTGAAAGTTAGGTGGGACAGAGTCTCAGGGAATCAGGATGAAGGAACAAAGTTAACCAGGTTGATGGAGACTCAGGTATGAATCCTGCCTGAGTCTGCGTGCCAGGCGGTGGTAGGGCTCCACAAAGAAACAATGGTTTCTGCCAGTTCCTCCTTCCCGGAGAAAGCTGCACCTCCAGCCCTTGCCCTGAAGCCAGACAATTCAGTTCTCCCCTTATGTTCTTGGAGACTTTCAAGTTGCTCCCCATTGCTGGAACTCAGAGCTAGTGAGTCTGTCAGCAAGGAAATCTGTGTGCAGACCCTTTAAGAAGAGAGCCTGGAACTATAGCCATCCTCTGTCTCACCCAGCCATAATTTCTGCTGGTGTTCACAGCCAGAAGTTATGGAGACTTCTGTCCCCAGCACTGGAACTCTAAACTGGGGAGCCCAGTATGGGTCTGGGACCCCTTACTTTTTCAGGGGAGTTTCTCTGCAGGTGAGGTATTCTTACTAGTTGCACCACAGTTACACATATGGGTTTTCACAGGCTGGTAACAGAAATTGAACCCTGGGCCTTGCAATTGTGAGGCAAGTGCTCAACTGCTGAGCTATCCTGGCATCCCTCCCTCAGATTTTAATGGTCACACATGGGTGTGGGACTGGCCTGTTCTACATCTCTTCCCCTCTTACCAGTCTCAAGGTAGCTGCTTATTTGTGTCTTTAGGGCTCTGGTTCAGCTAGACTTTAGTTGATTCTCAATGATGGTTCTGCATTTTAGTTGTAATTTTGATATGGTGGTAAGAGGAGGTAAGCACATTTACCTACTCTGCCATCTTGACTAGATCTTTCAAAACACCTTGCTTTTCACTTTTGCTAACCTCAGAATATTAGTCATATGAAAGACCTTACAATTTATTTTTATTTCCCTCAGGTACAACTGGGAAGTGTCTCTCACTCCCAAAACAGTTCTGAAAAACTCAACATATTTCTTGTTATCTCTAGGGATCAACAGTAGGCATGACTTTGCCAGTCATTGTTGAAAAGACTGAAGCCTTAAAGAGAAAAGTAAAAGAGGAATAAATTGTATGGTAGTAGGGGCAGGGAGACTCATAAACCCTCTAAGAGAACAGATTTGTAGCACATTCTGTGTTAAGACTCTTCCCTGTGGGAGTAGAAAAGAACTGCCTTGACCTATTTGGAGATCATCTATGTGTTTTCTAAGAATTTTGTAATTTTGAGTTGTCTGTTATATTCTAGACTTCTTAAAGTTGTTCACATCAATGTGAAAACAAATTTTAAATGGAGATGGAGAAGGAATGAAATTATGTCTTGAATCATGTTAGGAAAACAGGTAAAAAAAAGAAAGGTGGTTAGAACACACCCCTTTTTACAGGCAGGAAAAAAAAAATCAAACATCTAAAACTTTTACTGTATCATCTAGTGCTGTGTGATATAATTTTTAAAGCATGACAACATTAATGTGCCTGTTCAATGTAATAGCAAACACTGTGTTAATGAACATTATCAGTTTACTTTAGGTTTTGTATGAGATATGATTGGAGTATGGAGGTATTGTGGAGTGTGTCAGATAATACTTGTTAATTCTGTAGTTCTGTAATTGTAAACAAAAATTACCTAATGTCAGTTTTTTAAGCAAAAATTGTGTTTCTGTAACTTGGACAACAAAAAAGCGGATTTCAAAAAAGTAAAGAACTTTAGAGCAAGGACTCTTCAATCTTTTAATTAATACTTCATTTCCATTTGCTTTATGAAGCTTTTCTGTGGAGCATTGAATGAATGGCTTGAAGTCTGGTTGTCACAGTCTAGTAGTGTGTTGGAAGCAAACAAATTTCCTATTCATGTGCGTGCATTGGGCAACTCCCAAGTTCATCATGGTTTAAATCAGTGTGCCTCAGACTGTACTGCATACATCAGTCAACTGGGCAGCTTGATAAAATGCAGACTCAGACTCATATCTGGAAAGGGCCCCAGGATTTTGAATTTCTTACAAGCTCCAAGGTGATACTGTGCTGCTGTCTATGGACCACACTTTTATACATCCTGCCAGACAGTAAAACTTTCTCTATTTACAACATTTTGAAAATGTGGAAAGGTTAAACCCATTGTAGTCAAACTGCTAATATTCAAGTGGACTCTGATAAGGAAGGTATGTGATTGTGAAGCATTAAGTGTAAACAAGAATATTAACTAAGTGGAGGATTATGAATTTCTAAAGGTTTTATCCTGATTTCTCTTTTATCTGAATGTAATGCTGGTATTTTCAGGAAAATAGAAGGCCTGTAGAAACTGTATTTATCATTGGTAAGAATAGCTCTTTGGGCTGTTTTGCTTTCCCTGGACCTAGTCTTTCTCCTTAATGGTTTGTTTATTTTTCTTATGCAACCTTTTAGCCAATTCAAATTTTGAATGACGTGTGAACCCAGAACAAGGAATCATCCTGACTGTTCCTTAAGTCACTTGGAGCTTTTCTCACTTCAGAATTATGGAAAGAATTTGGTTGTCAAATTAGAGCAGTGGCACACACTATTGCTTTGATTGATTAATAGCTTGAATGGGAAAAGGGCTGTCCTTTAAAAATCCAGGGGAAGCCGGGATGGCTCAGTGGGTTGGGCGCTCACTTTGCAGCGCCGGGGACCAGGGATCGAGTCCCGGCCCCGGCCCGTGCGGAACCATGTGCTGAACTGGGAGCTCCCCCAGTTCAGTTCTCTCTCTGTCTCTGTCTCTGTATCTCTCTCTCTCTCTCTCTCTGTCAAAAAGAAAAATAAATAAAAAAAAAATCAAAAAAAAATCCAGCCATTGTCAATATAACGAGAACCATTACATGGCTGGATACTTTCCACACAGCCCTCATGCATGCGCGCGCGTGTGTAGGTGTGTGCATGTGTGTGTGTGTATTTTCCTTCCTGAATTCTTAATGTCTATAATGAGGAGGGAGCATTTCTAAAGGAGATAGAAAAAGTCAGTAATACTCTCATGGAAATAGATATATAGAACACATGTTTTTAAATTAACAAAATTTAGATAATTACTTATATTTACTCTTGTCCTATATACATATGTAGTAGAAGAATTTAAATTTTACTATTTATTATAGTTATTTCTGCTATAAGGAGACATATGCATTCCTAAAGATCACCACATGGTGCAAAATCATGCCCACAAAAACCCATAGGGCTTATGGGAAAAATGTGTTTAGGGGCCAACATTCAAAAATACCATCAATGAAACATTTTTTAAAAAAGTAATCTAATAAAAAACCTATTAAATAATTAAAGAATGTACAAATATTACAATAAATATGGCACTTTACCTTGAAAATTCCTCAAGTATGTTTGTGAAAGTGGACTTTGAAAGAAAGGGTTACGGCTTGTGAGTTATTGTAAAACGGTAGAAGAAGGGTTACTGAAATTGGATGGAAAGTTTTGACATTTGATACTGATGAGTCTGGCTCATAACACAGGTCACCCCGTGGCTGATAGATGTTTGAGGTGTGAGATGTGTGAGTGTGTTTTGTATATCTCTGTTGGGTTTGGTTCAACTGAGTGGCATTTTCTGCCTGCACCTGGTGTTTCTTATGGGTGATAGTAACATTTTGCTCAAATTATTTCTTAATACATCAAATGCACTGAAACAAATTAGTGTTTTCAAAACAAGTGTTACAACAGAATTGACAGTATAGTGTATGAGAAATTTTACTCTTGGAGAAATTAGTTTATTTTATTGCAATTCAGTTGCACAGGCACCAGGGGGAGTAGTAGGTTCACATTTCACTGACCAGTGCTGTTCTTAGTTTTGCAGCTGCACATATGGTAGATTATTATCATTTTATGGTTACAGTTATAAACAATTTGGTAGAAAATGACAGTTAAATTATGCAGTGTTACTTTTATTTGTTTTAATTTTGTAATCTAAATATATTTTTTTTAATGAGAAAACAAAAAGCAGGATAATTTTTAGTAGCAGAAGCAACCTTTCCTATGGCTTACTCTTGTGCCACCCAGTGGAGCTTACATTTCTAATCGATCTCTGGTGTATGATAGAAATTGAAGCCTGTAGCTGAGAGATTATGTCTGTATTCTGGGGAGTGAATGTTTTCAGCTACATTATCATGACTCCTACTATTTATTAAAAGGGAGATTTTGCTGGCAATTGGATTGACAAATACATGAATTAAAAAATTCTCTACCATTTCCTAGAGACAGAACATTCTCAAATTTTATTCCATGAGGCATCCTTAGCAATGATGCCAAAGCAAATTTATTTCCTTGAGTCCTAGCATGATTTGTACACATACTGCACACAAACTGCTCCCTGGGTTCAGGCATCATGGCCCACTGGCATCTTTACATAAAAACCTTTTTTTTTTAAAGATTTTATTTTTATTGTTATTGACAGAGAGAGACAGAGAGAAGGGAGAAGGTTCAGAGCAGTTTCCATAGTTGCTTGTCATCAGTTTCCTACATAGTTTTCATTCCACAGGTGGGCGCTGGACTGTGCCAGGGAGGAACCAGGCCTGGGGCCTCCTGCATGGAAGGAACGCCCTTGCAAGCTGGGGGCCTCCCATATGGGAAGCTCGCCCCAGTGAGAACCGAACTAGGGGCACACCCCCGTTCAGCACATGGGTCTGCACAGGCTGGGGCCGGGATTTGATCCTCAGACCTCAGGGCTGCAAGACAAGAGCTCAACCTGCTGAGCCATCCCAGCTTCCCTAAAACACTTTTGTTTTTTAAGATTTATCTTATTGTCTGACAGGAGAGAGAGTGAGAGGGAGAGTAAGAGAGAGAGATAGAGAGAGAGACTACTCCTTGGGTACAGGCATCACGTCCCTTTGGCATTTTATATAAAACGCTTTTTAAAAAATATATATATTTTATTGTTTGAGAGGAAAGAGAGAGAGAGAATGGGAGGTTGTGGGGGCCAACAGGCGGAGAAAATGCCCAAAGCAGTCTCTGTAGTCGTACATCATTATTTTGTTACATGTTTCATTCTACACAGGTGGATGTGGGAACTAAACCGGGGACCTCCCACATGGGAAGAAAAAACCTTTCCTGCCATCCCGAAAGTTGCCAGTTGTGCCGCAGTTCAGTACATGGGTTTTCACAGGCCAGGGCTGGGATTCAATCCCTGGACCTTGTGGTTGCAAGGCAGTGGTCACCCTGCTGAGCTATCCTGGCATCACCTAAGACTCCCTTTTCTTTAATTGAAGGAGCTGACAATGTGCCATGGATAAGATGTGCAGGGTTCCTGTTGTTTGTTTGGTACTTATGTATTCAAAAGGAGCATCAGATAATTGATGCCTAACATTTGTATGAAGGTCACCATAATCCAACTTTAAATACATATCTATTATAAAAGAATAGATTTGCCTTGAGAAAAGGGACCAAAATTTTGTTTGCAGTATTTGAGTACAAATCTACTTTCATTATTTATTTGTTTATTTATTAAGATTTATTTTTTTTAAGATTTATTTTATTGATCTTTGACAGAGAGAAACAGAGACAGAGAGAGACAGAGAGAGAAGGGGGAGGGCCCAGAGCAGTCTCCAAAGTTGACATTAGTTTTCCATATAGTTTCACTCCACAGGTGGGCACAGGGCTGCACAGGGCAGAAACTGGGCCAGGAGCCTCCCACACAGGTCCCGGCAAGAACTGAAATGGGGGCATACCCCAGCTCAGCACATGGGTCCGCATGGGCCGGGATTCCATCCCCGGTCCCCGGGGCTTCAAAGCAAGCGCTTAACCCGCTGAGCCATCCCAGCTTTCCCAAGATTTATTTTTTATTGCTCTTGACAGAGCGAGAGGTACAAAGACAGAGAGAAGGGGAAGGGCCCAGAGCAGTCTCCATAGTTATACATCATTGGTTTTTCCACATAGTTTCATTCCACAGGTGGGCTTGGGGCTGCACAGGGCAGGAACTGGGCCAGGGTCTCACCCCAGTGAGAACTGAACTGGGGGCACTCCCTAGTTCAGCATATGGGTCCACACGGGCCACGGCTGGGATTTGATCCTTGGTCCCCGGGGCTGCAAAGTGAGCGCCTAACCCACTGAGTCATCCCGGCTTCCCCTACTTTCATTATTAAGCTTTCCTTAGGTATTTTCTTGACTTGCTCATCATTAATACCTGTTGATGCTCCTATGATGATCTCCATATCTTAAAACACAGTCTGTTATTTCTACATGGTCTATACTGGGGGTACCAAAAAAATATATACACATTTAAAAGAGATGTTATCTGTGTATTATTTTTTGAAGTTGAATTGAATTACTGTAGCAATGTGTAGTATGATGTTCGCTCAAAAGATACTATTAATCAAATGAATGCTAGCATCACCATGCAACAGGCAGGTCAGTCAAAGAAAATGGCAGAAGCACACTTGTTATTGGAGGAACACAGGACAAGTTTGAAGTAGTATTTGAAATTGAAGAATTTTGTGGAAATACGACATGGAGGCATGATTACAGAGCAGAACCTCCCACATGCCTAACAGTTGTAGGCATTCATGATAAGTTTAAGACCCATGGTAAATTGAAAGGGTACAGCAATACTAGTGGACACTTTGGTCAACGTTGCTCAAGCAGTAGTTGGCCATAATCAGAAGTGTCTGGACAGTAACTACTTTGAGCACCTCTGGTAATTGCAGAAGTCAGATGTGACTTGTATTCATCTTTTGTTATTGGTGTATATTGAATATTACAATTTTAATGTAGTTTTTCCTTTCTAAAATGTGTATACATTTTTTGGCCCCTTCTGTAGATTGCAGAGCCCTTACCGGAACTGGAGGAAGATATACATAACCTACTTGATCATTGAAAATGTCAAATCCAGTAAAGTAATATAGTGCTTGTGATCTTTATTTCTTTAGTATAAGTAGGTTGTATCAGTGATTTTACCAGTGTGGGAATTATTTGGCATTTTTTTTATTGCTTATAAGTCATTTTATTTAAGGTTTATTTTATTGTTTTTGACTAGAGAGACAGTGAGAGAGAAATGGAAGGGCCAAGAGCAGTCTCCATAGTTGTACATCATTAGTTTTTCAACATCGTTTCATTACGCACAGGTGGGCATGGAGCCACACAGGTGGGCATGGAGCCACGCAGGGCAGGAACCAGGCCAGAGGCCTCTAGCCAAACTGGGGACCTCCTACATGGAAGCTCGCCCTGGCAGGAACCAAACTGCTCCCTCCCCCCACATGGGAAGCACACCACACGCAGCTATCAGTCTGCGTGGGTCGGGGTTGGGGCCGGGGCTGAGATCAGGACTTGATCTCAGACCTCGGGCCTGTAAAGTGAGTGCTCAACCCACTGGGCCACCCCAGCATCCCCGCTTAGAAGTCATTTTTAAATAGTTATTGCACAAATGTTACAGATGGAACCAGAAAACATTCATTTGGGTGTTAGAAAAATAAATATTGCTGTAATCTTATTGATGCCAATTGGAGAAAAAGAAGTTGTTTTATTTTGATGGATAATATAATACTTAATTTTATTCAGTGTGATTTTCTTTTTATTGTACATAGGTAACCCCAACTTGATTCATTTGTATTATACCCTAGGTTATTTTGGATTCACTTTGAAAGGGTAATCAAATCAGGAACTAATTGTGTAATATTATTCTCTAGTAAATTTCAAGTTTCCTTCAAATGAAACTGGTATGTGTTAGCACTTTCTTTGTAATAAACTGGCATCGTTCACAACATTTGGATGATTCTCTAAACAGTAGTAGAATGTTAAAACTTTTTTGGAGCATTAATTTTTGTTATTTAAATGTAAAATCCCAACATTATGATTTGAAGATACAGAAAACAATTTGAGAAATTGGAGGTTTACTGATTGTCTTACCTACATTTTATAAACCATACAGTGCCAAATATGTGCATATACTCTATTTGATGAAAATAATGTATATAATGTGGAACTGCTATAGAACCTCATATCGTATTGCTTTTTGTGAATACCAGAGAAATAGAAATTTGGGGATCACCAAAATATATATATATATAGAATTTGAAGCTATAGTAAAATATAAGGTTATGGGAAGAGGTAATGAAAATAGAATTGGGAAACCAGATGGCGTAGCGAATTAAGCTCTAGCTTTGCAGCCTCGGGAACCAAGGATCAAATCTTAGTCCTGGCCCATGCTGACCCATATGCTGAACTGGAGTGTGCTTTCCATGCTGGATGCCCCAATTCAGTTCTTGTCCCCGGTTTGGCCCCTGACTAGAGGGGGGCATGCCTCCCATGTGGGAGGCCCCCAGCCCAGTTCCCACCCTGCACAGCCCCCGCCTGTTCGTGTGGAACGAAACCATGTCAAAAACTGATGATGTACAAGTATGGAGACTGCTCTGGGCCCTCCTTCTCTCTGTCTCTGTCAAAAACAATAAAATAAATCTTTGAAAAGAAAAAAGAAAACAAAATTCTAGGACATCATCTTAGGGAATATCTCTTTAATGGTGCATAAAGGAAGGGAAAGAGATTTAAAAAGGAGCAATGTATAAGGAGCAAGCAGTGGCCCAGTAACTCAGGAGATGAGATCATTTGAAGAGTGAGAAAGTAGCCAGCAAAGAGGATAAAACCCCAAATCAGGTTGTATCTATTAATTAGAGGAATTCAGTGTAAATAAAGTGACAGGGGAGGGAATCATACTGTATTGTGCCAAAACTTAAATTGGAAATGAGGAACTACAGACAGTGAGTATAGATTAATCTTTTAGAGTTTTGGTAATGTTGGGGAGGAGAGAGAAATGTTGGCAGCTTAGGAAGAAAGTGTTATTTGATGAGGACGTTTTTTTAGGATGTGCTTAGTTGAAGGCTTATGGGAGGGAGCCAAAAGCCAGTGAGATCATGAGAAAATATAATTTATAGGACAGTATCTGAATGATATAAAAGAGGATGAAGTCAGAAACACAGATGGAGAAGTTTGTCTAAAAGCATTCATCCACTCGCTCTTTTATTCAATATTTATTGAATGCCACGAATTGAGGGAATAATGTGTTGAGATGGGAGTTGTGAAGAAGTTGGGCATATTTAACAAGGTCATGTTGGCCATTAATCTTTTGTGAAATAGGTTGTACTTAAAACTGAGTAAATTCTTTGCTTTCAGATACAGTTGCTTAAACTATAATATTACTCCATAGTTATTCCATTATAAGTTTTTTCTTTAGTCACATCAGACAATATTATATTAATAACTTAGAAAATTCAAAAAAGGAAGGAAACCTGTTTTTTGTTTTTCTTTCTGTTTCTGTTACTGTATTCGAGTCTCTTTTTTGTTTTATTGTTAAATTTATTGGGCTGACATTGGTTGGTAAAAATTACATAGGTTCCAGGTGTACAATTCTGCATTATATCATCTATGTATTGCATTGTGTGCTCACCACCCAGAGTCAGTTTTCTTTCTATCATCATATATTTGATGCCTTCCCCCTTACCCTCAGGTAACCAATAAACTATTGACTGTGTCCATGAGTCTTTGTTTCTTTGTTACTTTCAGTTTTATATTCCACCTATAAATGAAGTCATAATACAGCCAGTAATAAAGTTTTTAAATCCATATTTATACTTTCTTTTCTTTTTTCTGATGTCCCAAAATTATTTTTTCATCATTTTTTTCTACTTAGAGTATCTTTAGTCATTCTTTTAGATTAAATACTCTTAGTTGTTCTTTATCTGAGAATTTTGTAATTTCTCCTATATTTTTGAAGGATGTTTTTGCTGGATATCGAATTCTATAGTTGACAGTTCTTTTCTTTCAGCACTTGAAAAATGTGCCACTTCCTTATAGCTCCAGGTTTTACGATGAAAATTCATTATCATTCTGTTTCCTTTTCCCCATTTAAATAAGGTGCTACTTTTCTCTTGCTTTCAACATTTTCTTTGTATTTAGTCTTCATAATTTTGATTATGATGGTGCTGGCATGTATTTCATTGAGTTTATTCTGTTTGGGTTTTGCTCAGCTTCTTTACTCTGTAGGTTATGTTTCTTACCAAATTTGGGAAATTTTCAGACATTAGTTCTCATGTGTTTTGGCATATGTCACCTCTACACTCTTTCTGCTCGCTCTCTAGGATTCTAATGACATACATACTGGACTTTTTGTTATACTCCTACAGTCCTGAGTCTCTGATCATTTTCTTTTTCATTTCCTGTTTTCTCTCAGTTGTTCAATTTGTATAATGTGTAATATTCTATCTTCAACTTCACTAATTTATTCCTATATCCTCTACCATTCTGTTGCTGAGCCCATCCAGTGAGCTCTTTATTTTAGTTACTGTCTTTTCCAGTTATGAAATTTCCACTTAGTTGTTCTTTATATTTTGTACTCTTTGCCAAGACTTTGTTGATTTGTTTCAAGCTTATTTGTAATTGCTTATTGAAAATTGCATGATGGCTGCTTTAAAATCTCTGTCAAGTAATTCTGACATCCTGGTCATTTCAGTGTTGGCATCTGTTGATTGGCTCTTCACATTCAAGTTGAGATTATCCTGACTCTTGACATGGCAAGTGACTTTTTATAGTATTCTGGACATTTTGGGTTTTATGTTATAGTCTTCTGTAAATCGTTTCTTTTAGTGGACTTTTTCTAACATAACACCAAAGGAAAAAAGGAGGCTTCACTTCATTACTTTTAGGTGAGGAAAGAAGTTCAGGGCCCTCACTCAGCATCTGATGACACCCACCGGCTAGGGAGCACCCCATTGCTACCAGGTGGGGTGTGGACGTTCAGCTTCCTTCTAGACCTTTACTGATACTACCCCGGCTGAGAAGGGCAGGGGCTTCCCAGATGGCCTCCAGTGTTACTGCTGATCTGCTGTACAATTCTTAGCTTTTCACTCAGCTTCCTCTGACACCACCCCAGCAGGGAGAGACACCTCACTAAAGATGGTGGGAGTAAAAGTCAGTTTCCCTCTGAGGCCTCTACTGATAAATGAGAGGGTGAAGGAGGTTGAGGGGGGAGTCATTACCATCAGATAAGGATTAAAGTCCTGACTCCCAACCCAGTCTTCTCTGGTACCACCTCAGCAAGAATGGGAGATGGGGTACAGGGACACCTACATGTCTAGAGTCTCACTTAGCCTTTGCTGATGGAGCTAGGGGTTAGGTTGCAGTGTTTTCTGTCATGTTTGGCTAGAATAAGGCAGTTCTTGTCCCAAAAATTTCTGGTTTGCTAGGCAGGGTCTCCTTTCCTTTTATTTTAGCCAGTAAGAACAGGCTGCTTTGGGATTATTTTTATCTGTGTTCATTGGCATTTCTGGGTTGTTGACTTCTCCAACACCCATTCTGGGGTATATGAGTCTAAAACAAAACTAGTTAATTCACCACTGTGTTATTCTCCAGGTTCTGTGGCCCCTAGACAGACTACTACCTTCTCTCCATCTTTCAGTCTCATGTTTTTTTTCATATAATGTTCAAAGCTTTTAACTGTGCTTAGAGGAATAGGGGAAATTATGTTTATTCCATCTTGTCTGGAACCAGAAATCCCACTGAGCTTATTTTACTTTAAAATTTTTTTTCTGGCTACTAACACTGACACAATTTTCTGAACACATTCTCTTGTATTTAGATGTCTTATCTTAGTTCAAAAGAAGATATTTTCCTCCTCTATGTGCAGACATGGGTGAACTGACTTAGCTGAGACTGATTTTTTTAAGAAAAATCACCACTAGACTGAGACTAATGTAGAATTTTTCTGCTTCCTGGTGGAATTGCTTAAAACAGTAGAAAAATAAAATAGAAATCATTGGTTTTAAGCACTGTATTCCATTCATTACTGTTGAATTTCACAATAGATCTAGTTCTCTTTTGTTAAGCCTATATATATACTGGTACTTAATAACCTAGGTCTCAGAGATTGTGCTTTTAAATGTGGCCTCTTGGATTAATTTATTTAGTAGTCAATAATGTTAAAATAGTAAGGCAAAAACCTCACTCCTTGGTTTTAATGACACTGTAAAATTTTTCTCCTTGAGTGTTTTGGGCTATTTCTCTATAACATTTCTTGAGTGAAGGGTCAAGCAAATAATCTGGTTCTTATCAGTTTTTAAAATATCATTCTGCTAAACAGTCCACATAAACTCAACTATGTTAGGAACCAATGAAGTAAAGTTGTTCATAAAATGCTTTATTACCTTCAGTCTTTGCAGCATTTGCTGAGTTTAGATAATAAACCTGCACATAGGAGTGACTTAATTTTTCTCTGAGCAATAATTTACATTTGTGAGCAGTAGCCTCTGTCATTTTCAGAGGCAAAAAAATGAGATATTCCTACTATTTTTTTCTAATTTAACCTTAAAATATTAGATATGATTTCATTCTATAAGCACTCTCCTTTTTCATTCTAGTTATGAATACTATTTTATGGAAATTGTTTGCTATTTTTATTGAGAATTATATTGGGTCAAATTTTTATGCTCTATTAAAAAGTGCATGGAACTCTGGTGAGAATGCTGTTTCCTAAGGCCATAGCTAATGGTCTGGCAACCTTAAACTGAATTCAGAAATTATACTGTGAACTTAGCCTAAAACTATGCTTAGGCAAGGTAGAGGATGGATAGTTATTTGAAAGCAAGAGAAAAAATATATGGTTGTTAATTTTTTCCTGTGGACTCTTCCCCCCATATAAATTCTGCAGCCCTACAGGTAATTTTTGCTAATTGTTATTACTTCAGTAGTCAGCCACAATAGAAATCTTATACTGCCCTGAAAATTCAGAACACTGCTTCCTTCTAAAGAAGAAAATGGGTTATTTTGCATCTCATATTTTATTTTCTATATATTTCTTTCCAAAACAAAAACAGGTGACCAAAAGAGAAGAAAAATGATCATACACTAAGGATGGAGTAA
>PVKE010005133.1:0-60607 GCA_004027555.1 Craseonycteris thonglongyai
CCCCTCCCCTCCCCTCCCCTCCCCTCCTCTCCTCTCCCCTCCTCTCCTTCCTTCTCCCCTGTCCTTGCCCTTTCTCCGGTGAGCAAGCAAAGTAACTATGCTCTCAAGAGCAGGCCACCCTGCCACTCGGCTTCACAATGCTATGTGGCTGGTGGCCCCTGGGGTTGTGCTGTGAGGATGTTTCAGTCAAGGACAGCCCACCCTGACACTCCAGGCCGATTAGGCTCCTCAGCCTTGAACCCTGGAGCCATTTCCTCCTCCCTTTCATCAGAAGAGGGTGCTGGCTTCCTCCACATGGGCGTGGGGGCCTGGCGGCCAATGGCGGGACCTCAGGAGAAGGAAGCCACTGGGACAGGCAAGCCTGAGAGGTGGGCAGATATGGAGCAGACCCCTCCGCGGACGGCTCCACCCAGACATGGCCTCATTTCCCACCAGTCCAGGGCACTCTGTGCTCTCCATCCCCCTTCTTTCCTCCACTGTCCTCTTGTCATTGAGGGCCGTGTGCATTACCTGCCTCTGGTGTCCTTGCTAGGGTAACATGTCTCCAGAGGCAACTCCTGGGGATGAGGAGATCCGTTAATCAGCAGAGGAGAGGCATTTTTTACATGTTTAGACTAAACCTTCAGCCCAAAACTAACAACGTTCCTACCCAGACCAGTCAGTATTCTGGCTTAATGACAGCTTCGCCTTGACATTTGATCCCTTGATGGTGACCTTTGACCTGGGGTGCTCCAAAAGGCTTTGAGCCATCGGTGACTCCACTGACATTCCACGCTGGGAGAGGTGCTGCCCCACTCCGAATGCACCTGCCAGCAATTAAAGTCCCCCTCCCCAGTGACCTGGCATGGCCTTTGGGGCCCAGGGTCTCTCACCTTTCAAGAGTCCCAAGCTGTATGTGTCCCCACAAACCCCTCTCCCTTACCATCCTTGCCCCTTCCTGCTTCACATCAGTCGCATCCCTACCCCCATGTCAACAACCCACTTCTTGGGGAACTGAAGTCTGATTGGAAATAGCAAGGCGGGCTGAAAAGAACGTGCCCTGGGAACGCAGGCCCCAGGTTCCAGCTCTGCCTTGGGCCCTGCTTGGCCCCAGGGCTGAGGCCAGCCTCTCCCATTGTCCTCCATCACTTCCTTGTGACAGCGTGGGACTGGGCCAGTGTGTCTTAGCGTCCAATTCCCAGGTGTCCAGTATCAGAAGCCTCTGGAGCTCTCAGAGTTAGCGAAGCAGGCTCAACGTCCTCACCCCAGATCCGCTAAAGCAGAGCTTCTGGAAGAAACGCACGGCCTGCCTTTACCCACGTGTCCAGGTGCCTCGGGTCCAGGA
Organism: Craseonycteris thonglongyai; assembly: GCA_004027555.1. Taxonomy (NCBI): domain Eukaryota; kingdom Metazoa; phylum Chordata; class Mammalia; order Chiroptera; family Craseonycteridae; genus Craseonycteris; species Craseonycteris thonglongyai. The sequence goes on from PVKE010005133.1 coordinate 1,325, forward strand.
GGGCACGAGGGCCGGTATCCTCGTCTATTCTCAAGTACACCTTTCACTGCGAACCCGCCTATGGGCTCAGTCTAAAGTTGCTCAAGCTCTGTTGGGCGTGGGTTTTCCAGGAAGCAAACGACCTTTGCCTCGGCTCCTGGCAGGGCCCTGGGAGTGACCCTGGTGCCCTTGTGTTCAGACTTGTGAGTTCTTTTACTGAAAGAGAGCCCCACCACCACCTCTTCAGACCTCAGGCTCCCGAAGTCTGGCCTGGCCTAGCCCAACGAGTTGGTTGGGGACTTTTTGTAGGTTAAGTCTTTGTCCCATCTGCCCTTCTGATGATGTCCAGTTTGTCTGGCACCTCCACCCCTTGGACAGGCCACTGTCTTTGCACAGTGAGGGCTGTGGCATCACCTCTGACAATCACTGTGGTGATCCCCGAGGTCACATTCCAATGAGCCCCTGAGCCCAGAGGTGGAAATGACTCCAGAAGCAGAGAGGTGTGTTTCAGGCTGACCGACGCCTCCAAACCCAGACGCTATTGGTCAGAAGAATTTCGTTCCGGGGGGGGTAGGGTGGGGGTGGGAGGGGGGTGAAATGAGTTCAGATGGGCCCAGGTGGAAAAAGCCAGGTCCAGTTTTTAAAGCTAATCAATCCTTCTTCACACACCCAGACTTGGGTTCAACCCTGTGCCTGGCCTTGACTAGCTGAGTGGTGCTGGACCCGGAGAGCCCTCTGTCCTGATTTGCTGATAACCCCACATCCCAGGGCTGGGGAGAGGGTGGTCACAGTGACCGTAGAGGCCTTTCACAGCCCAGAGATTCAAGCCTGTTGTGAGATTTGCTAGTAGGGCAATATTTAGGCAGATGGGCCTTGATACAACCCAGGGTCAAAGAGTTTGGGGAGACTTTGTGTCATAGACTGGCCCCAAACCTTCCCAGTGCCGCTCTGTGGCTGAGGTGGGGGGGACCAAGGCCCCCTGCTGGCTAAACTCCCCCAGGGAAGATTGCTGCCTGGCCTCCCCCCCCCCCTCCCCGACCTCAGTGCTGGCCGCAGACATAACCGTCATGCACTGCTCTCCCGTCCTTCTTGGGCATGGGCTTCAAAGCTGGACGAACGCAGAGCGGGGGCAACAGGATGTGGGCTCTGGAGAGCCTGCCCTCCCCTCTCTACTCTTTATAGACCTTGGCAAATCAGGGGAAGGAGGAGGAAGAGGAGGAAGAAGCCACATCTGGTCTGAGTGACATTCCCAGCAGGGACAGTAGGGCCCTAGGATGCCAGAGAGGAGGGCTCGGAGCTGGGGAAGAAGGGGTGCCAAGAGGGTCCCCGCTGGCCTGGGAGAAGAGAGAAAAAGTGGTTGAGGCCGGGACTGAGGGAGGGGAGCAAATATGCAGAGGGGCTAAGATAATAATCATAAAGAGAAGAGTCATTAAAGTGAAGAAGGGAGACTGTGTCACACCCAAGACAAACAGAAACGAAACGGCCAGTAGAGCACTCTACAGATGTTTGGCACTGCGGGAGGACAGATGAGAGATGCCTGAAGAGCCCGCAGCTGGAGAGCAGGTGGACAGGGCCCCAGCCCCAGAGGCCTTCACAGCTGGAGGGGAGCCAACCCCAGAGACCATTCGCCCTCCTCCGGCCTCGGGCAAGATTTCCTCTTGCCTGATCTCGGCCCAGAACCTCCATGCAAAGGACAGGAGAAGCGGAGGAAGGACACCAGCCCTCCCTGGGCCTGGCTGAGTCCCTTTGCAGAGCTGTCTCCTTCCCAGCCACATGGGGTGAGTTCTCCAAGTGACCTCAAGGAAATGCTGCCCTTTCACTGGCTGGTCCACAGCGCACCACCACCTTCATTTTAGTGACGCTTCAGACACTCAGTCTTTTCTTCCAGGCATCTTGGGTTTCTGAGGTGCCCTTTGACCTATACTAGCCTGAGGGGCAGGGGAGTGCAGCGTGTGGGCTATTCATTCCTCATTTACTCCACAGTGTACTTTCTGTGCCTGGAAACACTGCCTGAGGCACCTCAGGGGTTACGAAGATGAGTAATACAGCACCCTTCCCCTGAGGTATTTATAATCCAGAGATAAAGGGAATCGGTATCTTTCCAGTAGCCATTTCGTAATGAGCACTTGGCTAGGCCCTTTCAAATGGTCTGCCCTATGTATTCTTCACAGTGACCCTGTTCAATGGATACTATTATTCCCTCATTATTCTTACAGGAGGAGGTGAGGACCTCAGGGATTCCGGGGTTGCCAAGCCAGGAAAGGGATCCCGGTTCAGACCCAGGTTCATTGGATCCCACAGCCCTGGTTCTTTCCCCGACACCATAAACAGCCCTGAATTGAAGCCAAATTCGACAACTGCCTAACAAAACCGCACTCTCTCAACAGATACAAGAAAGGGTTCTCCTGCCTCACATCCACCCCTGCTCCTTGCCCCCTTAATTGGAACCAAACTCCCTCTTTCTGTTCAGTGCGCCAGCAGGGAGGAATCAGCACATCCCATCCCCAGCCAGGGCCAAGTGCCTGCAGGTGTCTGTGGAATGCTAATGGCCATGAACAGAGGGAAGGCCTGCACAAGGCTCCTCTGTGGCATTTGCTTCCCATTAAGCCCCATCCCCTTCCCCGCCAGACCCCTTCCCCCTCCAGCAACGGCAGCTTTCATGAGCCAATTACCACGGCCAGGTTGCTCTGTTCCCTCTGAAGCCGCCGGCACTACTAACAAGACACAGATGAGCGGGGCAGCTCCCGCTGTCCACGTCAGAGCTTTCTTTGCCCAAAGGACATCAAGTAGATAGAAGGAAGGTTGGATTATCTGATTTCAACTCTGCCCCTGAGATGAGGGGGAGGCCTCAGAGAGGTCTTAGAAAGTGGTCTTAGGGAGATGAGCAGGAGACCTCTTCCTTCCCAGGGCTAGAGACATGGCGGAGACCAAGCAGGGGACCAGAAAGGAAGAACAAAGGCTGCGGTTTGAGCAAATGCACGGAGTAGGGAGTGTCCCCCAAAACCTACACAGGTATCCAAAGTCTAGGTAACTGAATTCAAAATAAATTTGGTTAAAACCTACGCATAATCTAGGGAAGCAGGCTGGACTCTTCTATTTGCCTTCTCTTTCTTAGATCTCCCCGCCAGCCTCACCATATTCTCTGCCTTTGAAAATTCTACTCAACCTGCAAACCCGGTTGAGCCATGAACTGTCCCAGACGTTCCCGGGCAAAATTAACCCCTCCTCTCTTGATAGTCCCTCATCACACTGGTTGTGTTCCTTTGAATGCAGTTGCCCTACAACATATCTAAGTGTGGGTTTATTTTTACGTGTTCTCCTCAGAACTCCCGGTATTTCTTTAATCTGAGGATGAATGTCTTCCATCCATTTTGGAAAATTGAACATTGCCCATTTCCCCATTCTCTGTACTTTTCTCCTTCTGAAATCTCTTGGACTAGTTTGGACCCTCTCATTTTACCCTCTATGCCGCTTTCATATCTTCTCTCTTTTTATTTTTCTGTGGGACATTTGGGGTCATTGCCTCCAATCCATTGTTTTGATTCATTAATTCTCTGTTCAGCTTTGTCTAATCTGTTATTTGACATATCTGCTAAGTTTTTATTTCAACTGTTTTCATTTCCAGAGATGTTTATTTGGTTTTTTTTTATAAGTTGGCCTGTTCCCTTTCAAAATTTTTTATTCTTTCTTTGTGGTTTGTGTTTCTTTTTCATCTATTTAATCATTTTAAACATAGTTGTTTTAAAGTCTCTTTCAGATTGTTATATTAGTTTATGTTATTAGAGTGATAAACTAGTTTGATATGTTTGCTAACTTTCTCTAACAGCATATCATTTTCTCATGTAATTTGTAACCTTTTACAAATGGTTACAAGTGGAAGTTGTTGGTACAAATTCCATCCCTGTACCTGACCTAGCATCACGAGCTGTATCCAATCTGATATCGCCCATAGCTCCATTATTATGGCTTCATCTTTTGGAATTTACCACTCCAAATTTAAGTGCTACTTTCCCTACTGGTAACTAGAATGCTTAGCATTCTAATTCATGAGTTTTTGCAAATAGACCAAGTACTTCTTGAAAAGCCTCTTTAATTCATCTTTGTTTTCCTGTAGTGCATAACACCGTGCTCTGTCACAAGACCCCTTACTTACCCATTCAAACATATGAAAACCTGAGACACTGTCATCTGTATAGAATCCTATAAGCCAGGGGGGCATGCAGGGCCATCAAAGAGGAGGAATGGCCGACGTAAGCATAGCCCCGGGGCAGGACACTTCCTATTCTCTTCCTAGTTCTTTCCTAGGAGGTAGTACAGGTTGTTAGTAGAGATGTGGACCAAGAGTTAGGCCTGGCTGTAGCCTGATCTCAGGCACTTATGAGCTGGTTGAACTTAGCAGAGTCGCCTCACCTATTTGGAGGGTCAGATTTTGCATCTGTGAAGTGGAGGCAGGCGCTGGCCTGAGTGATTGCCAGGATTTCTTTCAGGTCCAACAGCCTTTGTACCTGTAAGGCAAGAACAGGCTGTCATTCGTGGGCCCCAGGTTTTCCTCATCCTAAGTCACCTATTGGAATTTCTACTTCCGCACGTCCCACCCCCACCTCTTCTTCCTTGGGCACTTAAGCTTCTCTCTTCCATCCAGCCTGCTTTCACCTCACCCTGCTGTTTCTCCAAGTCCACTCCCCGCTGAGGACTTGATCCCATGCCTGTGTCTTAGGAAAAGGGGGTGGAGGCTGTGTTGACAATGAGCATCCTCTCCAGTGGTAGGGTGATGAGCCTGTGGGGAATCAGAGGGACAAGCAGATGACACTGTGACCTGGTGTCTGTGTGTACAGAAGCCACATCGGGCCGGCTTTAGGGGTTTCCTGAGCCTTGGGCTGGGGACCCTGTAGCTTAATGAGCCTCTTGAGCCAGTTCAGAAACAATGAATCAAAACCAGCTGGAAGCTGCCCTCCGACCCAGCTAATGACTTGTTTATTGTCAGAGCAGCAGTGCGTCATATAAGGGAATTTCAAAGTGTCACTAATTGGCAGAGGGCCAGTAAATAGCACCATATAAATCTGAAGGTGCTTCCACTAGGGCTGAGGATTGCGGACCAGACCCAGTAGAGGCAACGGAAGAGGGGTTCTGCCAGGGCAGGGCAGTGGGAGCTGGTATAGCATCTTACCAGCTGCTGCCTCCCCCACCCTGGCTCTCCCCCAACCTGTGGAGACTGGGGTGTTTGCTCTGTGATTGGGGAAAGGAAAGAAGAAGCCCTGTGATGGTCTTAGTCCCACACTTAGTGACACTGTACTGCATGTCCCCAACCCCAAGATGCCTGACTTCCTACTATACTATGGAAGAAGAGGCCCTCTTTCTGAAGAAAGGATACGGATCTCATTTGAGATAAGATTAATGGATTTGCAGACATAAAAATGTAAGGCCTTGTTCTCTGTGACACAGTGAAGTTCTGCTTACAGAAGAGCCTTGGCGAGACCTTAGCTCCGGTGAGCCTCTTCAGGACCAAGCTAAGAGGATCAGGAAGGACTGACTGATAGGATAAAAGAGAGCCCGTTCTCCTTCAGCATAACCCATGAGCTCCTATGGGGAGCAGGATGGGAAGATGAGCCACAGATGGGTGATCGATGAAAGAAGTAGATGGTCCTTCCATTTACCACCCCCCAACCCCCTCATATGCAAATTCCTGCTGCCTAGCCTCACCCATCTGCAGATTCAAGTGGGCAAATGATTTAGAGAAGAGGAAAGCAAGAAAGGAGAAAGGAGGAAAAGCACAAAGTGAGAAATGAAAGATGGGTAGGAAGGGCACCCCTGAGGTCAGACTGGCATTCACCTGCTCACAAGTGGGTGCTGCAGATGGCCCCCACAGGCCAAGTGTTGGCCCTGACACCCTCAGCAGGCAGGGAAGAGCCAGGCAGCTTTGTCTCAAGGCCCTGCTGGAGAGTGATGGGGAAGGAGGACCTCGGGCTGATTCCTTGGAGGAACTACTTCGTGTCTGGCATAAGGGGTGCTCAGGTCAGGCCCAACCTAGTGCTGGCTAAGCGTATGACTTGGGACATCAAGAAGCCCATGGGGGAATGGTAGGAAAGCCAAATGCATACACAGCAGAACAGATAGGAAGATCAAGAACAGCCATGGTCACAAAATGAGAGTCCCGTGGCCCGAATTGATCCACAAGGGCCCACTGTGCACCTGAGACTCCCCTCACAACCTAGCTGAACTCTCACAGGCAGGTTCAGATGGACAACTGAGGCTCAGAGAATCAGGGCCTCTTTGGGAGGTCCTGAAGCCTGGATGCTACTCACTCATGAGCTCATAAGCAAGCGTGGAGAGCTTACCGGGTTCTGGGCACTGGGCTAGGAACCCCAGAACCAGTGTGAGCGTGGGCTCTGTCCTCCACGGGCCTCAGGTGACTGAGGAGAATGTAAAATAGGATGGAGAACAGAAGTAGAGAGAGGAATGAGCAAACAATATGTGAGAGGATGGTGGGGTGAATTCTGATTCGGTAGGAACAGGGAGGGCTTCACGGAGGGGTGGAAATGAGCCGAAGCCCTGAAGAAAAGACAGACTTTTAACAAGGGACAGAGGCCTGCAGGCGAGAGGGCTCAGTGAGGGCACCTCCGGAGGCGGGGTTGGCCTCCTGCCGGCTGGCCCCGCACAGAGCAATATTCACAGCACGGGTGGTGGGAGCCTGTGTCCAGCGTGTAGAAGAGGCGCTGGGATGGGGACATGGGCCCAAAATAGCCCACCGAGGAAATGACTCCAGACAGATACCATGACCTCCCATGGCCTTGGACTGGACACCCTCCAGTCCCACATCTTTGTCTCCTTTGAAGAATCCCTGACAATTAGCCCACTGCCTAACTCTGAGAGCCAACCACCTTGAGGTTCAAGAATTAGGAAAGCTTGGGGGATGTGTCTCCCAGAGTACCTCCTCTTTTTTGTTGTTTTTCCTGACATTTCAGTTTTAATGTCATTAATTTTTTTTAAAGATTTATTTATTTTGATTGTTTTTGACAGAGACAGAGAAAGAGACACAGGAAGGGGAGGGCCCAGAGCAGTCTCCATAGTTGTTCATCATCAGTTTTGGACATGGTTTTGTTCCACACAGGTGGGCGGGGGCCGCACAGGGTGGGAACTGGGCTGGGAGTCTCCCCCATGGGAAGCACTCCCCAGTTCAGCATATGGGTCTGCACAGGCCGGGGCCAGGATTCGATCCTTGGACCCCAGGGCTGCAAAGTGAGCACTTAACCTGCTGAGCCATCCCAGCTTCCCATAATGTTATTAATTTTTTAAAATTGGTTTATATCATGTGGACGTAGAACAAGGGTCAAAAAGACACTGTAAGTTAAAGTACGCCTCCCACCCCAGAACTTGGTCATTGCACTTCCCTTCCTTTCCCCAGTATTCCCTCTATTTCCAGAACCGTGTGGGCCTTTGAGACGCCATGTCCTCTTTAGAAAGAGAAATGCCTTCTCCAGTGGCAGCAAACTTTCTGGGCTGTTTTGGGACTTTCCCACACAGGGGCAAGAGCATCCAGAAGTCCCAGGCCACAGAGAACAGCAAAGCCTTCCTGGGACTCCGCATGCCGACGCCCGCGCCCTCCTGAGAACAGCTACCTGGTGTGCGTTGTGTGCGCGCGCTCTTGTAATGCTCACAGAACCTTATGGTCAGTGTTACGTCCACTCCCACTCCCCACTTTCCAGACATCGGAACTGAGGCTCGGAGAGGTTCAGAGTCGTTCCCCTGTCACCCAGCTCGGAAGTGGCAGCACAGGATTTGTCTGTTTGCCCATCTTTGACTCTTAACCACTACACAACTGTTTCTAGAAAGAAGACATGGAAAGTCCTCTGGATTTTGCAAACTGAAGTCTATGAGCATAAAATCCAGTTTCCCCTCGAATGTCCAGGGAGAAATCTACCTGCAAAGAGCATTTCAAGTTCCCATGAGAGATTTTTCTTGCCCACCTCAGGTTTCTAGAAAGGAGACAGTTCTGTCAAGGAGCAGAACCTATGCGCACAGAGAACTACCTGAGTTTCCTGGTTTCCTGTGGGTGAATGCTCTCGAAAAGGTGGGAGCCGGCATTCGGAGAGGTGTTGAGAGACCTGCCATCCCTGTTTCTGACCCAGCCATCCCAGTGACCACCTTCTGTGAGTCCAGAGGCTTAGTTACCTACCCCCCCACCCCCCCAGCCGCTTTGCATTAATAACTCCGCGTGAGAAATGCCCTGGTCACTCAGGGAACACAAGGTAGTGTTTTCTAGTGGCCTCGGAGGGGCCTCTGTACAGACAGGCTTCCAGGAGAAGCTGGGCCATCACTCCCGACAGAAGTGATTGTGCTAATAAGGAGAGAGCCCAGCCTTGGCCCCAAGCCTCCAGTTAATGAGACTTCACAGGGAGAAAGAGCTTCAAGGGGGGGGGGGTGTAGAGGAGGCCCCCCGAGGGGCCGCAGAACATCTGGGGGCCGCCCATCCCCGGGCTCTTTACTAGGAGACAAAGAAAGGGCTTTGCTCCCTGCACCGAGGTCAAACTCAAGGTCTCCAGGGGAAGTGGCAAGGGAATTTATGAAGTGAGAAGGCAGCGGTTTGACAGCTGTCTGCTGGCCCGGCTCCAACTCAAGGTTGCCTCTCCCCTTGGAGAGTGCATCACCCGATGCGGCAAATGCTGGCCAGTGAGTGGGCACACCCGGGAGGCCCCCTCCCCCAAGGGCTTCCGGAAGATGATGCTCATGCAGTGACACAGGGCACGAGAGGGGCTGGAAAGGGAGAAGACAGTGACTGCTACCTCCTGGGTAAGTCCCAAACCAACTACCTCGTTCCCCAACTCCTTCCAACTCAGACACAAGCACATTTCCCTTAGACACTCCCCGGAGACAGGGTGGCGGCTGTGGTAGCCCCTGACCTTTGAGGACAGACAACTGGGTCCCAGTTTGGTGATCATGAGGCAGGAATGGGCAGTGTAAGGTTCGCCAAAGAAGGACAACACCAAATTCTGGTTTAGTGAGAGAGTTTATTAGAAACGGCCAAGAAACAGCCGGGAAAACACCGAAAAAGGGAAAGATGGCAGCAGTGACTTCTGGGGGTTGGGAGAGCATTTTTATAGGCCGGGATCGGAAGAACCAGACAGGGGAGTGGAGGAGGGCTGTCAGAAAGTACCAGCATCTAGGTTGGGCGTGTGTCGTGGATAATCTGGCACCAAGTCACAACCCCCTCAGGGTGGGGCAGAAAGTCCTTGCAGGCTTTAGCCCTGGAATATCTCTTCAGGGAGGCCCCTGGGGCTGCTGCCTTGTCCTCAGGTGGATTTTTTTTTTTTCCTTCTCCTACCACCCAGCTCTAGCAGGCAGGCCTGCCCCACCCCCATTCTACCCTACAATTCTCAGACATATATGGAGGGAGGGGGAGCTTCTATGGAGAAGGTGGATTTTCTGAGATGGAGCAGGAGGGACCTCAAGTATTGCATTTCAGCACACGGGAGAAACAGGTGGGAGGAGACACATTATGCACATCCAAGAATGGTCATTTCAGACACTTTGGTTATATAAGGAGAGATCAGATTCCTGTTTTTAACTCAAGAAAGGTGTGTGTGTGTGTGTTTGGGATAGGGTGAGGATGCTGAAAGGAAAGGCATTATCTTTCTTGCTCGCTTTCTGCAGTGGGACCCCACTTGCACCCCGATACCCACACACAATACAAGAAATGTAGTTCTTTAGGAAGGCTAGAAATGCAACTCCAGACCGCTCTCTGGTCATGTTCCCTCGGAGTATAACTTAGGCCCCTCCCCACGGGGGATCTGTTCTTCCTGCCTCTGCCCCAGCTTCTCGGCTGGAATACCCTGACACCCACCTCCCATCACCCACCTTCCTTCTAACACTTCAGCTACCAGGAGCACCCTCCGCCCTCTGCCTGACCTTGTCCTGCAAAGCCAGCGCCCCCAACCCCCAGCAGGGTGGCTAGAGCTGCTGCCAGGGCCCATCCATCAGGACCCGCAGCACAACCCTCCCTCCCACCAGCCCCCACCACACCAGCCTGCAAATGTCAGCGAGTTAGAGACCCACAGGGAGGGGCTCCCGGGGTCTATCTGCCGCCAGTCCCCCCTGGCGGCCCCTTCAGTGTGACAGCTACTGGGCAGAGGAAGGGGATGAGCCCTCTCCTCTCATCCTCCTTTTTCTCAGACTGACAGCCCCCCTCCCACCTGGGGACCTGCTGGGACCTACCGCGACCAAAGCCTCCAAAGATAAAAAATGCCTGGCTAAAAGAAAAAAGGAAGAATGCCGGGCTATTGACTAAAACACAATAAAGGGGCAATTTGCATGTCATTTACATAACCAGTTAGTGCCAAAGAAGGCTGAGGATGCCCATCCCCACTGCTGTTCCCTCAGTGGCCCTGGTCCTCAGCCTTTTCCCCCAGGGCTGCCCCCACCTCCCCATCCTGAAGACCAGGCTTAAGACTGCATCTAAATGCCAGCTTCCCTCGGGGGAAGGGGTCTGTTGGGGGGATCCCCATGCATGGCGGGGGTCTGCAAGGCTGTCCTGAGCTCTGCCCCGGGGTCTGTGCCCCTCCTCAGGCGCGTTTTCACAGCGCCCTGAGAAAAGCCAAATCCCAGCTTGCCGACCTCTCACCCCTGCAGACCTGCTATGTTTGTGCAGGAGCCCAGAGGACATAATGAGAGGCTGACGGCCTGCAGCTGGGCTGTTTGGGCTCTGGCAGGGGGCGGGGGGTGAGAGGCAGCAGGGCAGGCCCAGAGAGGAGGATGGGAGAAGACTTGGGGCCCAGCAGATACCGCTCACACATGATTTTTCTCCCCAAAGCCCGTGGGCCCCCGAGTCAGAAGCTTCCAGGACTATAACAAGCCTTCGTTTATATACAAACAGCTGCGTTTTCCTACTACTGTTGACGGCAAGGGAGGCGAGCCGCAGCACCCTCCCCGCTCCACGCGCCCTGGTCGCTGGTTCAGGTTCAGTCGGCTGGTCTGGGACAGCGAGGACAGAATAGTCCATGGATGGGGAGCATCCAGGTGGGGTCCCGGACCCCTGGGCCTGTTATTCAGGTTGCTCCTCTGTTTCCCCATCCCTCTGGACCCCGGGACTCTCCACGGCCCCACATTCCATGCACTTATAGACACACAGACGAGCTTAGGAGTGGAGGCCTGTCAGCTTGGACTCAGTAGCATCTGTCTGGGGCGGACTCTGTGCCTGTGTGTTGTGACCTCCATGTGAGGTCATATGTCCATCCCTTCCATACCCCACTATCACCAGGACCCTACACATGTCCTGGGGTTGCTGCAAGATGGCCAGACTCGGTGGCTACTGGGATGTGCTAAGGGAGGCCCACAGCCCAGGAATCCTGGCCACCCAGTCACCCTGCTGCTACCAGACCCAGAGGCCACGGGAAGGGAGGCGCCTCCCAGCCCAAAGTGGGGATCCTTGTGATCTGCCAGCTGACCCCGGGGACTAGAGAATGCTGACCCTCCCCCTCCCACTCCTTCCAACCATAGCGAAGCCCTTTGGAGAGACGCTGAGATGGCAATGGAGCTGGCAGAAAGCATTCCCCTCAGGGCTGTGCGGTTCAGTGGTTAGCGCCAGGACTCTGGAAGCAAAGTGAGTGAGAAGTGACTGTGCAGGGCCAGCTTCAGTGTCCCTCCTGTCACCGCTGAGAATGGGCCTGGCACACACAGTTGGTGCACTTTGGTGATGGCTGTGGAGACCTGCACCCTGGCCGGACGTCAGAGTGACCTGTATAGGTTTGGGGCAGGCACGGCTGCTCTGGCTTCACGCTGCTGGTGACTAGAGACCCATCTAGGCATTTCTTGTCTTTCTTCACAACCTTTCTTCAGAAGGAAAAAAAAAAAGGTGGAAGAACCAAATTTCCTCACCACTAGCTAGTCCCAAAGCCCCCAGACTTCAGCCCTTGGTTCTGCTTCTGGCTGTGGCGTAAGGGCACAGAGCAAGCCTGGGCTGAAACCGTGGTCTGCCTGGAACTGGCTGTGTGACCTTAAGAAAGTGACTTACATGAATGACCTAATGTCTTTGGCTATAAAGTCACAGCCACTATAAGGTGACCAGATTTTAACATTGGTAAAGCGGGGCACCATTGACTGGGGGGGGGGGTTCTTGATTAAAAATTTGGTCTATCTCCCGCCGTTCCCTAGCTTGTCATGCATTCTTTCCAAAAATCGGGACTTTTTTAAACCGCCACGGGATGTGGGACAAATTGTTAAAAATCGGGACTGTCCCACCAAAAGGGGGACGTCTGGTCACCCTACACTAGCACCTGTTTCGTCAGGCAAGACCCTGCACATGAGGGCACCTGACACGAGCAGGTCTGTGTGACACTGTGCATTGTTCCTCAGCCTCTTGAAACCAGGGCCTCTGTCAGGTATTAAGCAGGAATGTTCACAGGGGCCGCAGGACGATGAGCAGGCATAGGGGACACCAGGATTCGGACTCGGTACAGCTTTCACTCCGGAGAAGTTTGCAGCCACCATCCTCGGCTCCCAGGCCAATTTTCCAAGGGTGGGCCAGGCCCAGAGACCGCGGCTCACCTGAGTGGCATCTTAGGCCTTTCGGGGACAAGGAGATCGATGGCATTTCTCAGGCCTCAGTAAATGACACACCCACAAGGCCAGCTTGGCCACCTGGCAGGTGGCTTGTACCAGTCACTAATGTCCTGATGACAGCATCTCTCGCACATGCCCAGAGGCTTCCATGACCAAGCCTCCCCATCCCCCCTCCAACCACAACGTGACCTCCTCGTGACCTGCACCTAGGAACCTGCACGCTCCACCCTACCTCTAGGCTTCCCTGCAGCTCACCCCAGCTCCTGAGACCCAAAATGGGGCCCCAGAGCAGAGTCCTCAGCAGACTGCCAGGGCAAAGTGCCTGAAGCCAGTTGCCCTCCCCCCTCCCCAGCAGGTCGACTGGAGAGAGGGAGGGGCAGTTTGGGGAGAAAACAAACTTCAGACTCATTATCCCCCAGCCTCCTCCCTGCTCTCAGTACAATTAAAGGTCTCTAATCCGGAATGAAAAGCAAACACAGCTCTCTTGTCCCCAGCTTCCTCTAATCAGGACCAAGGGCCCTGGCTCCTGTTTTCAATACAAATATTCAATTAAACTTTCCTGGAGGTTTCAGTAATTGGGTCCCAAGGGGGGAGGTTCCCACAGGGAGAGTGAGACCCAGAGACAGGGAGACCCAGGAGGTACAGACAGCCTCAGACAGAGAGAGAGACAGGGAGGAAAAGGGCATCTCCAGAGGGGCTTCTGATTTGCCCGAATGGCCAAGAAACACTTTTCTAGAGCTCTGTGCCCACGAATCCTGGTTCCCTCTGAATTGGCCTGACAGAGGAACTGAATCTTCAAGAACAGACCGCAGACCCGCTGGGACCCGCCTTGAACCTGCCAGCGCCCACCTTGGGCCAGGTGTGGACTTGGTGACTTCCTGCCTGTCGCTGTCATAGCAACCTTCCCCAGTCAGCAGCTCGAACCCTCCCCCACGCCCCCGGCCAATCGCCTCTCCATGTCTAAATAAAAACACGACACAGTGCAGTTCCACCACTGAACCCTCTGACCAGACGTCCCGTTTTAACAACACTACTGTCCATTTTAAACGGTACATATGTTCCTAGTCTCACTGGGCTAAGTTCAAGATGTCAGTAGGATGACCATACAGACCCTTTGAAACGGGGCAATACTGTTGTTTTGTGTCCTGTTGAAAAAGGGACGTCTGGTCAGCCTACTGAAGACCCGACATCTCTGATGCAAATCGCTACAAGTGACAATCACTCCTGTTTCCTGTCGTCCATTATTGGAGTACCTTCAGAAGCAGAGAGTTCTGTTCCTATGAAGAAACAGAGGCCCAGAGAGGAGAAAATTCTGGTCCAAGGTCTCCACCCTGTGAGTCTCTGAGGCTGACTAGCCCCTGGGGCTCCTGGTTGCTCCCTGCACCCCCGGTTGCCACCCTTTCAGCTCCAAGGCTGGAGCGTGGGGATGCCTGGGTTCCAGCCCAGCCCCACGGCTGACCTGTCACACAAAGGAAAGAAATCATCTTCCTCTGCCGGCTCCCAGGAACCAGTTTCCTCCATTGGAAACTTTCTCTCCTGCAAATCCTAGGGACTCTTAAAGAGCCAGGACACCAGGATTCAAGAAGTAAGGAGACATGGAACAAGGCGATTTTTAGAACACCGGGAGGAGGTGGGCTTAGCGGCTCCTTCTCTCTCTTTTTTCATTCTTTTTATTTTTGGTTCCATCTTAAGAAGCTGAGTTATAAGCCAGGCTCAGGGGGTGGGGGGTGGGGGGGCGGTATTAAAGAAGGAGCCCAGCTGGCCTTCCTAATTATCAGCCCTAAAGCCCTCTTGACAGATCTGCCTGACAGTGTGGACTGGCTCTTCTGATCCAGCACTGGTTGCACCTGGAGGTCTCTGCTCGTGACCTCTAGACGAAGGACAAGGTTGACTGAAAAAGGAAGAGGCGAGAGGAGGGGCGCCCCCTCATCAGAGTGGAAGAGAGACAGACTCCCGGACAGCTGGCTGGAACTGGGGGGTGGGGGTGGGGTGGGATCAGCACCTTGGGATGGGGCCCCAGAAGGGAGGCTGGGCCTGGGTTCTGGAACCTTTAGGTAAGGAAGAGTAAGGGGAGGGAGATTTCACCTAAACTTTTCCTGGTTTTCCTCCTCTCTTACCCCCCACTGGTTGGGCTGATGGCTGTGTGGGACTTCTCTGAAACCTAGTCTATCAGACCTTCCCCAACATGCTGGTTAGCCTCTCTGGATGCAGCAACCCCAAGTTGCAGAAGGGATTGAGAGCCCAAAGATGCTCACCTATCGTAACCGGACCAGGCCCAAAGCCTGCGGCCAGGTGGGTAAAGGCGGCCACCAGAGCCAGAAGTCAGCAAATGACGTCCCCCGGGGAGCGAGGTACAGCCGACTGGGAGACGCTCCCCAGGCAGGGAGCCCAGGAGGCAGGAGCTGAGCCAGGACCTTCCAAGGGAGTCTGGCTTGGGATTTATGAGTCTCGTGCTCCTATTTAAAAAGGCTCTAGGCCTCAAGTGCTCTGGAGAGGATTGTTACACAGAGTCAAGACACAGGCAGAGGAAAGCTGGCTTTCTTGAGAGGCACCGTCCTGTCCCCTCTGAGGCCAGATCCAGGGCTCCCTGACTCCCTTGTCCCAGGCTTGTCTGTTCGATTTAGGACAAAGGACATGCAGAAGAGGGAGAAGAGGCCATGCTTCCTTGGCCTTCAGCCCAAGAAGGAAAGTCAAGTTCTTGAAAAGTAGCCGTAAAGGTCAGACTTGCCAAGATTCTCGGGCCTTCTGACTCAGGCTTGGAAATATCACCTTCGTAACCTCACTATCTGTCTAGGGTCGGATCACTGTTCCAGAAGTATCTCCTCTATGACCCAAACTCTGCTGGCAATTTCCCTCCCTCTCCAATTTATTGTTCTACTTCCCACACTAGGATCTGGGTACCACGTACCTAAGTCCTTCAGTTCAGATCCCACCTGAATACCGACTGGGGCGTCAGATTGTCAGACAGAAGACGCTGAATCTCCGGCATTCAGCACAGGCCACGCACAGACGGACGCTGACTGGGGCTGCGGCTGCAGCTGATTGACCTTGTATTTGTTTTTTTTAGTTTTCTAAATTTTTTTTTTTTAAATATATTTTTATTTATTTATTTATTTTTGACAGAGAGAGAGAGAGAGAGAGAGAGAGAGAGAGAGAGAGAGAGAGAGAGAGAGAGAGAGAGAGAACTGAACTGGGGGAGTTCCCAGTTCAGCATATGGGTCCGCACGGGCCGGGGCTGGGGCCGGGATTCGATCCTCGGTCCCCGGTGCTGCAAAGTGAGCGCTTAACCCACTGAGCCATCCCGGCTTCCCGACCTTGTATTTGTTGAAGTCTTCTGGCTATTGATCCTGCTTAGGGACTGTCCCGTGACAAGGACTGTGAGAGACGACAGAGGCCCTAGTAACCAGTTCAATCAGGAAATGAGCAGAGTTAGTGCAGGCAAAACAACAGTCCTGGGCCACTCTAGACTAAACGTGAGAAGAACTCTTTGGGTATCAATTTGTGGGAGCAGGTGGAGAAGCAAAAACGAGGACAATGGTGACAGTGCGGATGAGCAGGTTAATAGGCTCTCAGCCACGGGCCTATTATATTGCAATAGATAAGGTACAAATGCAGCAGGAGCCCAGAGCTATTGCAGGGGATGGCTTTCGATGGAATCAAAATGCCCTGGAGATGTTTAAAATCCCCCTTATAATCAACACGCATTGCTGACTACAAGGTATTTGCAGGAATCTTTTCCTCTGTGACAGAGAAAAAGAACTGCAGGGAGAGGTATACAGATCCCCAAACTCCACTTGGGGCGATGCTTCCACACCCTGTTTCACCTGCCTGGAACACCCTCCCTCCCCTCACGTACCTGTTCTTCTCACTCCCCACTAAGTTCAGCGGTCCTTCTCTATCTATGCTCTCGGGGTAAGAATTGAGTGACTTCATGTAAAATCCATAGGGAGCACTTGGAACATAGCACTCACAGATTAGTTGTTATTGTTACTATTATTCTACCATAGTGCCCTTCATATGCCTCTACATGGACCATGTGGGCTGGTACTCGTGGGCTTGTCTATTGCACCCACCTGACTGTGAGTTCTTGGCTAGCAGGAGTCATTCATTAAATTCTTTTGTATCCATAGAACCTGGGATATGGGATAGTTTAGAGCCTGGTATACGCTAAGTGGTCATTAAATGTTGAATGAATATAAAAATGAAAAAAAAAAAAGAATGCCTATGTACTTTTCAGATATATTATGAGCAAAACATGTGCCTACCCCCCGAGGTGGTCATGTTCCATTGGACATGTGTTCCTTCACCCCTCACCCACTGGTTCAGGCACCCAGCCAGCAGCCTGTGGTCCACTCTCTTAGGAGAGAGTTCATTTTGCTTTTCTCCAAGGCAGCCAATATCAACACCAATGTGGAGATGGAAAACAGACCAGGCCCAATGAAAGTTGCTCTTTCTCCAGCCGAGGTTCCAACTGTTTTAATTCTGCTAATGAGACCCAGCTAGGAGTAATCAGGAAACGTCTAAAATTAGCTGTTTTAATTTAAGCAAGTGGGGCAGGGACTGACTCATAAGGGGCACAGTCTCTAGTGGAAAGACTGGGGATCCCAGGAAACTCCATAAAAACAGAGCGAGACTGGGTGCTCTAGCACCCAAGACAATGCCTAGGAGGGACTCAGTGTCCCCAGGATTCAGGATCTGATCACAACTTACAACCATCTATTATAGTTGTCCCAGAATCCATTGTGTTTCAAGTTAGAGGTCACAGCTGCAACCTGGAAAATGTCTGGAGTTTGATTATGGGAGACCACTAGCCTACCAACTTACCACTTTCTAACTTTATTGTTTGAGTTCTCATTTCTCACCACTAAATTAGGCATATGGTGGATGCTTTGCTGTCTTTGTCAAATTGTTCCTGACCATTCTGGCCCACAAGGATCCCTGCAGCCTCTGAACTCCTCAGAGAAACTTACTGTCTTTACCATTCATTTATTAATAGGCTGACCAGACATCCCGTTTTAAATGAGCCAGGAAACAACAGTACTGTTATGCTTCAAATGGTACATATGGTCATCCTCCTGACACCTTGAATTTAACCCAGTGTGACGAGGCTGACCATACGTACTGTTTGAAATGGGACCTCTGGTCAGACTATTTATTAATCTATCAAACATTTATTGAGCACCAAGTATAAGCCAGATAACGAGGTAGGGCTGAGGGATTCACAGAAAGAGGAAAGAGACACAGTTCTGCCATAAGAAGCTCAGTCGGCTGGGGAGACAAAATGGAAACAAACAACTGCAATGTCACGAGATAATTGCTGTGGGGAATGGTGCCTGTGCCAGGAACAGTGAGAGCACAGGCCGAGAGCAAGCCGGGTCTGCCTAAGGGAATCAAAGATTTCATTTGGCATGCAGCATATATTGCCTTCTGTTACTACTTTTCTTTTTTATGTCCTTACTCTCCAGATATGAGCAACTTGCAGCCAAAGAATGTGGCTTCTAATTCTTTGTATTCTGATCTGCACAGAACCTTTCACATAGTAGCCATCCAATCCATGTTTTTCGCTGGCGATTGCCTGAGAATGTGGGAATCTCATTACAGCAGATGGAGACAGTTTTCATTCCCCTGAGATTCTATAGAAATGAGTTGAAACTGTAGAGGAAGAGCATGAAGATGAGGGTCCTGGACCAACCAATGAATGACAGGGAGGTCATAAGATCTCCTGGGAAGTGTCTCACATGTCCACGGTAATTAGATCTAGTCCCCACTAAGAACATAAGAACAGATTAGATGAACTCCCAAAGGACTACTGAATCCAAGGATTCTCTTACGCTCAGGGTCCCCCAACAAAAGACAAAAGACCAAGTCCTATGAGGAGGAGAATTTACAAGTCAGAGGGGCGATTCCAAGGATCAGATCCAAGTCCTCTACTCGGCTTCCACAGCTCTTCTCAGCTGGTCCCGCCATCTCTAGTCTCATCCTGGTCATGGCTGGCACTCAGCTTCCCACCCATCCCTTCCCATCCCTGTGTCCTCTCACATGCTCAGCATGCCCTCTTCCTTCTTTTTTTTTTTTTTTTTTAAAGAGAACACATTTTATTTTTGACAGAGAGAGAGAGACAGAGAGAGATACAGAGACAGAGAGAGAACTGAACCAGGGGAGCTCCCAGTTCAGCATATGGTTCCGCACGGGCCAGGGCCGGGACTCGATCCCTGGTCCCTGGGGCTGCAAAGTGAGCGCCTAACCCCTGAGCCATCCCGGCTTCCCCCCTCTTCCTTCTTGACCTGAGGACATCTACGGATCCTTTAAAAACCAACACATAAGCCCCCTCCATTAAGCGTCCTCTGACGGTCCTCCAGCAGAATTAGTCACTCAGCTCTCTTAGTAACTCTGGTATTTTATTTATATCTCTGTTGTGACACTTGCCACATTGTATTGTAAGTATATGAATTAGGCTGTTTGGGTTACAAGGACAAAAGTGATCTGGACTGCAGAGCAGAGGTCCCCAACCTTTTTGGCACCAGGGAATGGTTTCGCGGAAGACAATTTTTCCACAGACCACGGGGTATGGGGTGGCTTTGGGATGATTCAAGAACACTTATTGTGCACTTTATTTTTATTATTATTACATTGTAATATATAATGAAATAATTATGCAACTCACCATAATGCAGAATCAGTGGGAGCCCTGAGCTTGGGTTTTGATATGAGTCTGCAAGCCATTGATTTAGGATAGTCTCTGTGCAGTCAACCCCCACTCTGCTGATATGAATCTGTATTTGCAGCGGCTCCCCAGTGCTAGCATCACTGCCTCAACTCCACCTCAGATCACCAGGCATTAGATTCTCATAAGGAGCGTGCAGCCTAGATCTCTCACATGCGCAGTTCACAATAGAGTTCCTACTCCTGTGAGAACCTAATGCCACTAATCAGACCGGAGGCAGAATGTAGGCAGTTATGCTAATGATGGGGAGCTGCTGTAAATAGAGAGAAAGCATTGTTGCTCATTTGCTGCTCACCTCCTGCAGGGCCACCCAGTTCCGATCAGGCCACACACTGGTACTGGTTTGTGGCCTGGGGGTTGGGGACCCGTGCTTTAGGGCACAGCTGAGCTCACATACTCAGAAGCACTGAGGTTAATAGGAGTGTCAGCACAGCAGTTTCACCTAAAAATCAGAAGTCCCTGGACCCCTTATCTGTGGGTTTGCTCTTCCCTTCATACTCAATACCTCCCCTTTCCCTCCCCACCATGCAATTACTCCTATCAATTGAAGTTCAAGGTTCTTCTAAAGTCTGCCCACTTTCCCTTGCCTAAGCTGCCACCACCTTAATCCCAGTGGTTCTCAACCCTGAATGCACATTAGAGTGTTTACAACCTCCAGTGGTCTCCCTCTGCTCTTCAGTTAGAGACCATACCCTTGCATTGGCACCAAGGCCCTGGCAAGCTGGCCTTCACCAACCTCTCAGCCTCACCCGGCCTGTCCCCTGTGCTCACCACACTATCTTTCTGTTCCTGACATATGCCGCACCCTTCCCTCATTGGGACCTTCCTGGGGCATTCTTTCTTCCTGCCTAGGTCACATGCCCTCCTCCTAGAGGCTGCAGAGGTTCAGCATGTGAGCTCTAGAGAGGACAGCCTAGATTCAAAGCTCAGCTCCAGCACTGTGTTCACTGCAAGCCATAGTTTCTTCTTAGAAGGCGACTTTGGGCAGTAGAGTCACCCATGATAGAGCAGCACATGAATAGACTTAGAGGTCAGCCTTCCCGTTTTGCACTTATCTTTACAGAAGAGGGTCGTGATTTGTCTACATGGTGCCTATTACTATGCCTGACATTATTTTGGAATGAGATGTCCCTATCTGGGTTCCTAAGCAGACCCCTGCTGGGAGCTCCATTCTGCCAGTGTTTGGGGTGCTGGGTCATCTCCAGCTTCCCCAAGACTGGGAGATTTACAGCTAGGGAATCATGTCTTCCTCTCTCTTTCCCCCATGAAAAAAAAAGAAGCAGAAAGCAAGTTGGACATCAAAAAGCCTCTTTAAAAACCAACATTTTGATGACTTAAGAGTCAACGAACGAGAACCATACGGCTTAAATTTCCTTTCTGATACACGAGGGCTCCTTCTGGACTCGCTTTCTGTTGCTGCCAAGCTCATGATGAGAGTAGAAATTGCCTCGTTCTCACATCATCAGCAGATGGCTCCCCATATTTGGGAAATTTTCACGTGGCTGAGGAAGGAAACTGCCAGCTCCCCAAATCAGTTACATGCCTGCTGGTGCTCTTGCCTGGTTTACATCTTACCCCCATCAGAGAGATCCCTGCACCTAGGGGCCCAGAAGGACTAAATGCCAGTCCTGATGGGCCACGGGCAAAGCCACATCACTTCCCTGAGCTTCAGTTTTCTCACTGGCGAGATGGAGAGAATGGTCCTTATTCTATCTATGATGGAGTTGTACGGATACGTGAGATGACATGGAATATCATGTCTGTCACATAGCAAACAGTCAACACTAATTGACTCTGAAAGCAATACGAATGTAAGGGCACCAGGAGTCTTAGCATTCTGTGAGTGCATAAACCAGGACCTGGCTTCCCATGTCCCCTTATGGCTTCCTGGGTCCCCTTCCCGCTGGGAACGGCCTCAGAGGGAGGAGAGGAGAACCCAGGGGACTGGCCCTTGTTTTAGTGCTGTCATCAGAGAAGAACCACCATGAAGAACCAGGGTTTGGGTAGTTACCTCCCAGCACACCTTTATTCTCAATGCGGTGACACCCCTCTGTCCCCAAGGCCCCTTCTAACATTCAGAGTCACTGATGGGTGGCTGTGATTTGAGTGTCATTTTAAATACCTTTCCAACACTGATTTGTGCTGACCCACACACATACATAAAAGAACAAATCATCTCAGAGTCACAGCCAGACCAGGACGACAGCTTGGCCCAAAGCACGAGCCATCCCACAGCAGAAGAAAGGTGCTGCCGCGTTTCCAGGTGGGCTCTGACCTGAACGACGCTGTGGGCCCGCCCTTCCCATTCCATTAGCCCTTCCCGTTCCATTAGCCCTTCCCGTGCCTTTGGTTAATGTTGAAAACCTGGCCAAATGAGCATCAGGCAGTGCCCAAGGCAGGGGTGTGGGGGAGGAGGGGCAGGGCTGGGGAGAGAGGGCGTAAAGAGAGGAGATGCTGCGGGTAGGGGGGCTCAGGAGAGACTCGGGAGAGGCCTCCTTGCTTCTGCCTTCACCTCCTGATTCCAAGTCTATGCCTTGATTTTGCTGAGAAGAGACTAGCGGCTGCATCAGCGTGGAGGACACAGCAGGTCAGGGCCTGGCCTTCATGGAACTGCGAGCCTAGCAGAAGCCTGACAAGGAGCTGAGTCACTACAACAGTGCTGAGCAGATGGGCAGGTGCTCCCAGAGCACACACCTGTCTGGGTGAGGAGGGAGGGCTTTTCAGAAAGAGTCCTACTCGAGCTGAGCCTGAAGCACCTGGAGGAGTTCGCTAGGCAGAGGGTAAGGCGCTGGGGTTTGCGGGAGGCTGGGGGGAGTGTTAAGAGCTGCTCAGTTAAGGAAAACTGTGCAAAGGCTCTGGTTGATACATTGCTTTGAGAGACTTTTATATACATACATATATATATATAAGTGTTTCTGATAGAGACAGAGAGAGAAAGAGACAGAGAGACAGAGGGAAGGCGGAGGGTCCAAAGAAGTCTCCATAGTTGTACATCATCAGTTTTCGACATGGTTTCATTCCACACAGGTGGGCCGGGGTTGTGCAGGGTGGGGACTGGCCTGGGGTCTCCAGCATGAGAGGCACACACCCCCCACACACACCCCCGAGCCAGGGTCCAAACCCGAGGGCGAGAACCAAACTGGGGGCCTCCTGCATGGGAAGCACATCGCAGTTCAGCATATGGGGGGTCTACATGGGCCAGGGTCAGGACTCGATCCTCAGTCCCCAGGGCTGCAAAGCAAGCACTTAACCCACTGAGCCATCCGGCTTCCTCTGCTTTGAGAGACTTTTTAAAGTTCCATTTTTTCTCCTTGCCTTTACATATACTGTAGATATATATAGAGAGATTCCTCAGTTATTTTCCAGGGGGTTTCTAGGTCTCTAGCAAATGGGCATATGTGGCAAGAAACCGTTGGGATAGACAATGTGACCTCATGTCTTATTAGAATTTTCATTCTGAAGCAGGGATAATCCTACTTACATAAGCTTGTTTGTGTTTATCTCCTTGACATTCTGCCCTTTCCATCATTTAAATGCATCCTTTGGATAAAAACATAGTGATTATGACACTGTAGTAGTTAAGAGCATGCGCCGGAATTGGATGAACGGGTTTGCATCCCTGCTCCACAACTTTATTAACCCTTAGGAAAATGAATTCGTCTCTCTACTCCTCAGTTTCTTTGTCTGTAAAATGGGGCTAATAAAAGGGCCTGCCTTGTAGGTGGTTATGAGGATTAAAGGAGAACTAAATAGTCCATGCAAAGTAATTCATTTAGTACTGGCACATGCTGCACACACGGTACGTGTCAGCTATTCTGAGAAGGAGTGAGAGACAGGCATGAGGCTGAGAGCAGCTAAACACTGTTGATTGAGGGAAATCCAGTCTTAGTGGGTTAGTTCTATAGGGCAAACTAGCCAAGATAAAATTTAATAAGAACAAATGCAAAGTCCTGCCCTCTCTCTCTCTCTCTCTCAGAGCTTTAGAAGGGTGAAGACAGGGAAGCTAATAGAAAATATTTGAGAAGAAAACTTCTGGATTTTAGCAAATTGTAGGCACTATGGGAGGCTGATGTTAAAAATCTCAGGTTGTATCATGAAAAGTCAGCGTCTAGGCTGAGAGATGCAATAATACAGCTCTGCTTGGCGGGTCCCACTGCTGTGGAGCGTTGCTGTAAGTTCTAGGTGTCACATTCTAAGAGGCACACACTCAAAGCAGTCAGGGTGAGGGGAGCACTGAAATATCCCCTGATGTGACACATACTCCAAGGAGCTGGCATGTGTAACCCAGAGAAGAAAAAGCCCCCAAATGCTCTCTTTCCTTTAACACTTAAATGTTTAGGGAATGCCTCCTAAGTGGCAGATAATGTGCTATGTGTTGCCATGGTGATTAAGGTCTCCATCTCCAAGGTGATAACGCGGTGCTAATCCAGACTAGGTCTTCCAGGCTGACAGATTCATCCCCCAGGCACTGGGAACACCAGGGGCTGCCACCCTGTCCCTCCCTAGGCCTGCTTCATCCAAGGTCATGCTTCTTGCCCGGTGGGGAGGGCGGCTTGAGGTGGAGACACTAAGGTGTGGCCTTCTTGCCACAGCTGATCTGACTCTGAAGCTCCAGGGAGCATCGTGGGACCAGACGGTGCCTCAGCACCAAGCACAACGGGACAGCTTCTCGCTGCCCCCCCCCTCATTTCATCAGGGTCTGGCCAGTGGGTGGTCAGACAAGCAAGTGGGCACTGCAGCGGTTGACAGGGCTGGGCAGCACAGGGCGCGGTGGGGTGTACCTAGGGCGGGCACCTCATCCAGACTTGGGGGTCGAGGAGGCTTCCCAGAAGAGTGAGTCTGAAATGACATACAGCGTGGGGCATGGCTGGGCAGGGGAAGTGACTTTTAACCTCTAGCTAGTCCTACATGGAAGAGGAAAGACCCAGGATCTTTATCGTGAGCCCAAGGCTGGGCAGATGGCCACAGAGGAGAGGCCCTGCTCCGCTTCTGCTCCTTCAGGCTGCTCGGAGCTCCGCCCAGAGCCCACAGGGACTGGGCCCTGGTTTTCCACGGCCGCCCCGACCGCCCACCCCCACCCATCCGAGCGCTGCAGGGCAGGGAGAAGGGCTCGACTTTGGGGGATTCCGTTCTCCGGCCCCCAGCCACCACCCTAGCCTAAGTGAGGTTGAGCTCAGAGATGAAAAACTCATTCTTTACAGGAAATGAAGAGCTATTGCCAGGACCGCCCAGCCGAGGAAATCTGAACAAGATGTCTCACGCTGCTGATGAACTCCCACCTCTTACCGCCTCCAGGGGAGGCGGGGCCATGGGCCACTGTCCCAGGCACTCCCACGGTGGTTTCCAACTGGGCTTCACCCGAGAGTGGGACGTCCCCAGCGGTGGTCTCGTCCATAGTCACAAAATGTCCTGGCGCCCATGGCTACAATTGGCCCCATTTGGAGGGGTGGCCAGGCATGCGAGTGACATGGAAAGGACGCTGGGTTCCAACCCAGCCTTGCAATCAACTGGCTATGTGACTTCGGGAAACTCTGCTGACCTCTCTGAGCCTTGGTTTCTTTGTCTTTGTAATGATAGATACACAGTTGGGCTTTTGGACTTTGAAGGTTCCTTCCATCTATTTCTGATTTCTGAGGAAGGAACTGGAAAAGTTGCCCAATATGGCTGGACTCTCACAGCCCAGTGGCTGAGATCTCTAATTCCCCAGTCCAATTTCTACTCCTCTTTTTTCAAAGAGAGGAGAGGACCCAGGGCAATCCCTCAGATGACTCTTCAGAATCCCTCTGGTATTTCACCAGGTCAAAGTGAAGACTGATGAGAAGGCAGATTTTTCTGTGCAGGTTTGGATGCCAACTTGGATCCTCTCCCACCTGGGTTCTCTCGCCCAAACTCCTTCCTGTACACTGTCACCATCACGAGTCCTCTTCAAATGTCCACCATCACCCCCACCCTTTGTGCCAGATGAACTGTCCCAACTTGGTAATAGGTGTCCTGGAAGGAGTCCGGCTCTTCTTCATCAGCCCCAATCTTAACTTTAGGAATGACCGTATCAAAGAATCAGCAAACATTTACTGACCATAAATCTACATGCCAGAGACTGTGGGACTAGCAAAGGGTGGGGAACAGCCAACTGGGAGGAGGGGCCCAGGGAACTGTGGGTGTGAGTTTTCTCTTGCCCTTCACTGCATCCTCATTGCCATTGCCAATTCCTGGGTGTTGCCCCTCATGTGGGGACCATCCAGGTGGCTGTATTTTGGGGGATGGCTGGGTAGTTCAGCCAGAACGAGGATCCTTCAGACAAGGGCTCCCAGGTCAAGATGTTTTCTTCCGCAGATAGCAGCTAACAGCCATTATAGCTACTGGTATCTGGGAATACTGCCGGGAAGAATACCCTTTTTGAAAGGACTAACATGAGAGGTGCGTTAGTTACCCATTGCTATGTAATACGTTACTATTACTATAAACTTAGTGGCTTAAAGCAATGTGCATTTATTATCTCATGGTTTCTTTGGGTCAGGAATTTGGGCACAGCTGAGTTAGATCCTCTGGTTCAGGGGTTCTCATAAAGCTTCAATCAAATTGTTGACCAGGGTTGGGGTCTCGTCTGAAGCTCAGCTGGGGAAGGAGTCACTGCCAAATCAGATTGTTGGCAGGATTCGATTCTTTGTGGGCTGCTGGTCTGAAGCAGCTCTTAGTCCCTTGCCACGTGGGTCTCCCCAGCATGGCCACTTGCTCCCGTACAAGCCTAGAATGCAGGCGAGAGGCCGCTAGCAAAAGGAAACTTACCATCGTCCATAATTTCAACAAGAGAGTGACAGCCCATCCCCTTTGCAGTATTCTCTGTGTTGGAAGTTGGGTTGTAGGTCCTGCCCACACTCAAGCCTGCCTGCCACAAGAGAGGAGGCAGAAAGAGAATACCAACCATGGAGTCTCCAGCAGAATCCTTCTTGGCAAGCAATGTGGGCCCCAGTGTCAGCCAGACCAGCGTAGCCCCAACGGTGTGAGAGCTAGAGGGAGGGTGGAGATAGTGTGCTGGGGCTGTGGGTCAGGAGTCAGTCTCCATTCCAAGCAAATAGATGAGGCCAGGACCAAATCTCAGAAAGGAAGGACCAGGGAAGCCGGGATGGCTCCGCAGGGGGAGCGCTCATCTTGCAGCCCCGGGGTCTGAGGATCAAGTCCATGTCTCAGCCCGTGTGGACCCATAGGCTGAACTGGGGTGTGCCTCCCGTGCGGGAGGTCCCCAGCCTGGTTCCTGCCCTGCATGGTCCCCGCCCAACTGTGTGGAATGAAACTATGTTGAAAACTGATGACGTGCAACTATGGAGACTGCTCTGGGCCCTCCCCCTTCTCTCTCTCTCTCTCCAAACAATAAAATAAATCTAAAGGAAGAAGGAAGGCTCTTATAATGCCTTTTTTAGGCCAGAGCCACCCTACCCTCCCTCAAGCAGGAATCAGCCCCACCTCTACCTACCTGAGTCTT
This sequence comes from Craseonycteris thonglongyai, assembly GCA_004027555.1. NCBI lineage: Eukaryota > Metazoa > Chordata > Mammalia > Chiroptera > Craseonycteridae > Craseonycteris > Craseonycteris thonglongyai. The sequence goes on from PVKE010005133.1 coordinate 28,060, forward strand.
GAGATAAGAGATGCATCCTAGGGGTAGAGGTGGAGTAGTTAACATTTTCATCCCTTGCCTTCTCAGAGTCCCCTCCTCAAGAAGCTTCTCTCTTCCCTCTCAGGAGTGGCTCCGGCAGCACAATGCTGTGGCTGAACCTCACAGGCTGGGTCTTACAAATACCTTGGGAAGTGGGATGCTGGCTTTTCCAGGTCCTCTGCCTGAGGCAATTGCTAACGTGCAGGCTGCAATAAGGCACCAGCTAAGGGGCTGATGCGGCCGACAGCTGCAATGCAGCACAGGAGGGTCACCCTCCTGCAATCCGCAGCAAACACCACAGGGGCTGACTGTGGCCCTGCTCCTGGGCCCCACCATGACCTAGAAGCCACCACGGGGTACAAGTTCAGCGAAGACTACAACCGATCACTAGCGCTTCCCCTTTAGGAGCATTTTAAAGGGATTTCATCCTGCTGGTTTTTTTTTTAATTTAAAGATTTACTTTATTGTTTGAGAGAGGGTGAGAGAGAGAGAGAGAGAAAGGGGGAGGGCCAGAGCAGTCTCCATAGTTGTGCGTCATTAGTTGTGACATAGTTTCATTCCACACAGGTGGATGTGGGGCCATGTGGGGTGTGAAGAGAACTGGGAGCCTCCGCTTGGAAGGCGAGAACCTTCGCCACCATCCCCGTGGCCACAGTTGCTGTACTACAGTTCAGCATATGGGTTTGCATGGGCTGGGGACAGGACTCAATCCCTGGACCTTGCGGCTGTAAGGCAAGTGCTCAACCCGCTGAGCTATCCCGGGATCCCTCATCCCTGCTTTTGAAGGGTTGCTAGGAGATCAGGCCAGTTCTCTACTTGGAAGCAAGATCCTTTCCCAAAGGTGAGTTCTCTCCATCCTTCCCACTTCCTCCAAGTCCTCAGTCCAGATCCCATCCTGTCTTCCTCCACATTCCCAGCCTCAGTGTGGAGCCACCTACCAGATCAGCCAGATGAGTATTGCCATTGCATCAGTGATAGATGGATAGTCACAAGGAAGCTTCAGAGAAGAGAAATCTAGGCAGACAAATGGCAGAAAAACAGAAAATAATACTACCAACTACTGCTTGGAACATTTATCCAGGTTATCATCCAAGTACTTTATAGACACTATCTCCTTAATCCACCTCTGTGGAAGTTAATCATAGTATCCTCGTTTTACAGGCCAGGAAACTGAGGCTCAGAGAGATTAAGTGCTTGGCTAAGGCCCATAGCTAATAAAATGATGGTAGGACCAGCACTGGACCCAAAGTCTGTTTTCAACCTTGCATCTTCCTTCAGACCTCCTCAGGCAAAATTCCAGATCACCTGCTTGGCGACAAGCAAGGGACCTGGCTGCCATCCCTGTCACCTCCCGTTTTCAACCCATCATAAGTCCAGAGGTCCGGAGAGTTTCAGCGCCCTTACCAGACTATACGCTTTACTCGTGCGATTCGTAGCAAGTGATGAAGATAACCTCGTTCGTTGATGGACTGACGGAGGAGGTGAAGGGGAGGAGGATTGACAGAAGGTAGGTAGAGTGATCCTGCTCTGAGGCATCTCTGAGACTCACCTCCATGCTACATAAAGCAGACGCCTCTGCCTGTGCTGTGCACCACTCTCTGAATAAAGTGCAGTGCTCTCACTCACAGACAAGTTGTCCCGCGGAAGGTTCCCCTGAGCCTAGAGCAGTTCCAACCACTGGACACCTTGATGCTCAGGGCGACCTTCACACAGGTTCAAAAGGTGATGGGACAGCATCTGCTTAACAACAGAACTTTTTCAAATCGCAGTTCTGTGTCCCCTTGAGCAAGTTATTTTATTTCCATCACACTTGTGAAATGTAGGTCATGCCGTCTACCTGGCAGGACGATATGGAGGTCCCAATGGGACGCAAGCTATAGACACTCAGCCTGGTGCCTGACACGTGAGGACGCTCAGTCAACAGGGCCAGTGAGCATCCCTGAGAAGCAGAATTTCCTGTCCCCCGTGAGCCGATCCTGCTGCCAGTTGACATTGCCACGTATTCTAAGACAGTGGTTGTTAAAATTGGCTGAGTTTAAGAACTGCCATGGGAACTTTTTACAACACGTATTTCCAAGCCCTCCAAACCTACTGAACCAGAAACTCAGAGACGAGGCTCAAGAAATTTGCATTTTTAGAAGTCTCCAGCTTTGCACTCAACATCTCTCAAATCAAGTCTCCTGCTTCCATTGTGCAAAGTTCCTGTTAGAAAGAGAGCAGTTGCTGGGCTCCGAGGAACCCCAACCCAGCCCTCCCCTCCTTCTCTCCCTCTGGGGGCTGAGCACCCCAGCCACCTCTGCCTGCCCCAGGCTGCGGTGGGTCCCTTTGGAGTGTGGTGGCTGCTGGAATGCTCCCGATGAAAGGCTAGACAGACAGGAGAGGTCGAAGTTCACACAAGCTGCTCCGCCTTCTGTTTCATTTACAAGTGGTAGTCACCTCATTAAACCCTTCCCCCCACCCCCACCGCTCACCCACCGCCCACCCCACACAAGCTCACGCGGGCCCTCCCTTCCGCCCAGGCCGGGCATCCGTACAGACACTTGGTTGGAGAACAAGGTCCAGAGGCAGACAGGTGACCCCCTGAAGATGCCCAGCCCCACCCCCTTTGGTGAGTCAGCCCCTGACGCCAGCCCAAAGCCTGGTGTGGGGCACATGCCCAGCCGCTGCTTGTCACACGCAGGCATTTACAGATGCGTGAAACCCGCATTCAGCAGCCAGAGCACAACTTGTACTTGGAAGCCAGTGCCGATGCGTCCAGGCCGAGGCCCGAGGTCAGCGTGGCAGAGGCCCGGCCACGCCCACGACGTGCTGTGTGTCCTGGGCTGGCTTTTTGCCTTTCTGATCCTCAGCTCCCTCCTCTATAAACGGAAGGTTACTGAGGTGATCCAGTGAGGTTGGCCGAAGGAGGGTCCTAGTTCCACGCCTGGCACATTGCAGCTTCTCCGGAAACCGCCAACAAAGGCTAACAGGAGCCACACGTGGCACCGAGTCACCTTCCTTTTTGACGACTGCGTGACAGTGAGGCGCAGGTTGTCAGGCTAGGTAGGCCCTAAGCCCTGCGAGGGTTGGGGGGTGGTTCCCAGAGGTGGGACGTTTAAACCAAGGCCGGGAGGGGCTTCCGCCAGGCCAAGGGACCGTGGGTTGCAGAGAGAAGCCAAGCAGAGGGAAGGCGAGCGAGAGGCTGAGTAGGAGCGGGCCGGCCCGTTTGAGGTCTGAGACAATAGAGACCAGTGAGTGCGGCGGCCCCAGAGAGCTGAGCTGGACGCAAGCAGCAGGACGGGGTCCGGAGCCGGAGGAAGGGTGGAAGCCACCGACGAGGCCAGTGTGCTCCCTCCTTTTCGTCCCCGGGCCAGTCAGTGAGTCGTGAGAGGAACCCAACCTTGAGGTCAGACCTCAGGATGGTCCCAGGACCCGGCCCACAGGAACCCTCCTCTCCTCCCCACCCCTCCCCTACTGCTCCACAACCCAGAAAGCTGTCTCCCGCTCCCAGCAGGACACTCTGGATGGGGACCTCAGTGTAGCCTTGGTGACATCGGCGTTTCCAGGGAGAGGCTGGGGGACAGGGAGCAGCCCTGCTGGAGGGCGAGGGGACTGGTCTGGGAACATTTGCCGAGCAGCACGTTTGTACTTACATGGTTGATTTGTGGGGGGAGCAGGAGGGGTGATCAGGGGCTAAAGCCCACCCCTCCCCCCACCGCAGAACCCCAGGTTTGGGAAGCAAGACAGGAGAGCACCATTCATGATGACACCTCTGTGCCCCTGTCCCCCACTATAGGACATCTGAGCCTGCCCCTGGGCCTCTCCCGCTGAGGAGAGAGAATGTGGTGGAAGCTGCCCCCCAGAGGAGAGAGGGAGACACGAACACAGGGAAAAGAGGAGAGAGAGAGAGAGAGAGAGAGAGAGAGAGAGAGAGAGAGAGAGTGCAACAGTGGGTAAAGGTTACAGTCTAAACTGAAGGGAAAAGGCACAAAATAGGGAAAAGAGCAGAGGGCTGAACACATACGAAGGCTACAAGAGAGACAGAGACAGAGAGATACAGTGACAGAGACAGGGAGAGAGACAGGGAGAGACTGATGAATAGAGACGCAGCAGAAACTAGACGGGGGCAGGACAGACGTCCATTTCGGAGCTTGACTCTGGTACTGAGAATTCTTGACCTGGATCCTGGGGGTCAGGACCGAGGAGAGTGGTCAGCAAATGCCTTCCTCTCCCACGTTTCCCACTGGAACCCTAGAGGCAGCTTCAAGCCCCCCACCTTCTGTGAGGTCCCGGCTGCAGATGGGCTCCCCAGACAGGCCGGCTGAGTTCCTGAGCCATCTCAGCAAGGAGGGGAGGCTGACTGAGGGTGGGGAGTCCCTGGGATGCACAAAAAAAGACCCTCAGAATCGCCAGCCTGTCACCTGCCCGCCTGAGGTGCTAGTTACCTGGCCTCCGACTTTGAATGAGCTGGGCCGGGCCCAAGGCCTAGAACCTCAGTCCCCAGAACTTCCTCAGCAGGCAGGAACTCAAGCCCAGTAAGCTGAGGGCCCAGGAGGCCTTGCGGGGCAGGGGTGCAGCCTGCGTGTTTTCTCTCCTCTGGCTGGTCCAGCTCCCTCTGCAGCAAGGATTCCTCCCAGGACAGACCCGCGTGTGGCTCTGGGAGTCACCCGGGTGTCCCAGCCCTTCATCCCTTCCAGACTTCAGCCCCCCGCAGCTGGCAGGATGGTTGGCATCTGCCCCGAAGCGGCGAGAGGGAGGGCAGGGTTGACCAAGGCCACGACCATCCGTGTCATCTGAGACACCCTGAAGTTCGTCCCCCTCCTCACTCTCCCCACCCCCCAAGCTCTTGGGAGAGGGCAGCACCGGGCCCTGGGCGGGGGCAGGGGGAGAATGACGGCAGGGGGGAGGTGTAGGGGGGCTCGGTGTGCCAAGTCCAGGTGTGCAGGAGGCAGGACAGGGACGGAGCCCCCACAGGAAGTACCCGCGGTCAGCCCTGGTCAGGTGCACACAAGGGTTGCTGTGTCCTGCCTGCCCCCCACCCCGCCCTGGCAGGCCCTGCACCCCCAGTGCTGTCTTTCCCAGGTGTCCTGAGCTGCCTGGCCTGTCAGCGATGGCTGGGACAGGATCCCGGCACTGACAGCTCTTGTCACAGCCTCTTGGGCCTTATTCATGCGGGGGAGGTGAGGACAGCTTAATTCCCTGACCCAGACATGGGGCTGCTGGCCAGACAGGCCTCCCCTGCCCACCCCCCTCTCTAAAAGGTGTGCCCAGCGAAAGCGCCACTGAGCTGTCCCTCCGCTCTTCTTCGGCCCAGCCTCCTCTCTCCCTGCCCCTGCCCTGCCCTGTACCAGATAGCTGCTCTGGTGGCAGCGAAATTGCCCAGGATGAGTGAGGCCAGGTGAGTGAACCTGCCTGGGAGGACAGGGCAGAAAGCTTCTCACAGAGCAGCCTCACCCCTCAGTCCTCTGATGATGGATCTTGGGGTTCCCATAGCCCTGGTACCCTGGGCTTCTGGCCCTCAAATCAGGAACCAAAGAGCCCTGGCTTCATGCCAGCACCCTCAAACCACCCCGCACTCCCCAAGGAACCCTGGCCCCTCAGGGCTGTGGGCTGCCACTCTGTGCTCTCTGTCATATCTGCTCACTTCTCCACTGGGGCTTCTGCCGGGTCCTTCACTCCCAAGCCCTGGGCTCCAGCACCATCCCTGGTGGGCGATCCAGTCTGGGGAACAGCTGCGTTTGGACCCTGCTCTCAGGGTCATCTGCTGAGCGACCTTGGGGCTCCTCACATGGGCTGCTGCAGCTCCAGCCACGCGGGCATTGCCCGGCAGCTCAGTCATCAGCCGCCCCAGGAACCGCTCTGAAAGGCAGCCTGACACACAGTGGGAGGACCGGGCTCCCCTCCCCCCTCCTGCTTCTCCCCAAACTGCAATCTTCATGCCCTGGGGGCTCTGGGTTAACGCACTAACGGCCCTGGCCCTACGAGCCTCACCTGAGACCCGCCTTCTCTCTAGAAAACTCGGTAGAGGTCTAAGACCGCAGCTGAAATCGGCATCGCCGCGCGGTGGGTAGATGTGCACACAGGCCGCAGCCCCCCCACTTCCGAGCTGCGGGCCGCTGGGCAATTTGCTGAACTGTGACTTTCTGGTCAGTACTTGATAGGCTCGTACACACCGAACCAGGCGGTGCCTGGTGCACCGTCACTGCGGAACCGAGGTAGTTGCGAGGCCCAGTGGTAACGGGTCCTCAGTAACGGCTGCCGTGACCACTCCCTGCCCGCCTCTGGGGCCCGGGCCCTCCCAGCCCCTGTGCTGGGCAGAATGGTAAGACCCCTGTGCCCAGGGCCCTCCAGGGAGGCTCTACCTTCAACAACAGGCAAGACTTGAGTTGGATCCAAATACTGAGTTACTGCATTGCCCTTCTCTGAGATGCTGAGTGGGCTCCAGGCCAGGGCCAGGGTATCATGCCTGCTCCCAAGTCAGTCAGCTCAGCATAATCAGACTGAGGGGCCTGCAACGAGCAGGGATCGTTGAGACTGCCTGGGCTAGAGACTGGGATTGTAGACATTGTCTCATCCCACCCAAGGCCCAGAGAGTGTGAGGCCCCCGGCCAGTGGCTGAGTACAAAGGGGACCTTCCCCTGCTGCAGGTGCACTTCTTGCATTCCTCCCAGGGCCTCTGTGTGACCTGCGAAGGCTGGAGAGGACACCTGGGACTTGTTTGTTGACCTCTAGGACACCTGGTCTCTGGGAAACACAGGTTAACAGATTTGGGTCAAAATCTAGTTCTGTGCAAGCAAACGAGGTCTCAGGAACCCAGTTGTCACTCTGGGCTCTCATCTGTAAAACAGGAACGAGAATTAGGAAGAACAGTCTAGTCCACACAAAGCTGTGATCGGGGCTCTACTTGGCTAATACCTGTAAGGGACTCAGCATGGGCCACAGATGCTGAGTATTGAAGTGTGACCGTTCGGTTCCCGGAACCGTGCAGGAGGGAGGAAGGGAAGGGTCAGCCTTGGGTGTGCTCAGAGGCCCTCTGTCTTGCTTTCTTTCCCTCCTTGGCTTTTCTTCCCTTGGGCCAGAAGATTAGGGGGACAGGGAAAATCTGGTTTACAACTCCAGAAAATAAAAACGAGGGAAGCTTCTGGAAAGCGCTGTAACTTTAGACAGGAAAAAGGCCAGACTCCCAAGCTAGGCCAGGATGAGCTGGCTGCCTTTCAGGCCTGGCTCAGGCAGGCCCTGGGGCGTGTGTGTGTCTGTCTGAGGACCACAGGGGACTCAGGGGAGCCAGGGCTCTCTTCTCCCTGTCTGTCCTTTCCTCTGCCGCCTCCGTCCTCCCTCCCTGTTCCTCTCAGCGCCTCCTCCCCCACCAGTGAGGTGGGGACATTCAGGAGACAGGGAGCTCCCCGCAGTGTATATGTGTAGGTCCAGGCTCGGCAGCTGCCTGTCAGTGATACAGTTGAAGGTAGGATGGAGCCCCGGGACTCCCGAGGCCCTTTCCAGAACTGGGATTCCTGACCCCAGAGGGTGATGCTTCCTCCCACTCTCGGAACTGGGTGTTCCATGCATGAAGTCATTACCACAGACCCCTTAGAAACAACTACAAATGAAACCCATGGTTCTTCATTGATGAGGAACAAATGAGGACCATGGCTCCACCCCAGGTGCCGCCATCCCAGCCACCCTCAAAGCCCAGTCCCTCATTCCCCTTCCCAAGAGGGTATGTGAGCGGGGGGGTAGGGCCCCACACAGGACACAGGCTGGAGGTTTGGGACAAGGATCAGAGCTCCCCAGCGGCTTGGGCAGAGCCAGAGCCCCAGGAAGGGACATGAAAGGCGGCAGACAACAAGCTGTCTTTGGGCACAGAGATCGGAAGAGATTGTCCAGATAACCCTGCCCCTGGCCCTCACCTCCTGCTCCCTCCCTGACCTCTCGGCTCACATCAAAGTGGGGAACCCCTTCCCCTGGTTCTGCTCCCTGAATGGGCCCAGGTCATCACTCCTGGCTCCTTGAAGCTGCTGATGGATGGACGGTAACAGCTCCCAAGTGCTGAAAGAACGCTTGACCTCATGTTAGCACAGGCTCCAGGCTCAGGGCGGGCCCCCACCCGGCTCTGCACAAGGCAGGCTGCCGGCAGCCCCCTTCCCGGGACCCGGCCAGGGGTATGATGTCAGCTCTGACCCTGAGGTTCGGAGGCCCATGGATGCAGGTGGGAGGTATGGGATAGGTGAGGCCCTGGGGAGGCCATGTCAGGAAGGCTAAGGGAGCAACAGAGTCCTGTGAGGAGAAGAGGGGAGGCCTGCCCGGAAGAAGCCCCCAACCCAGGAGAGATGGCGGACAAGGGAAGGGCAACAGCAGACACAGATGTTTGATGCGCCTAAAACACATTGTGGCAGAGGCTTCCACACCTGTCACCCTTAGTTTCCCTCCCTTATTCATTCAATAAGATTTCATTGACCTGTTTCTATTAGGCAGAATCATTCATAACCATCACTCAGTGCTTCTGATCCAAAAGGGATTGCCATGTTCTACTACACTGAGCCCAAGTAAAATCAGCCAAGAGCTAAGCCCTCCGACATTTTAGCTAAGCTGTGCAACCACGTGGTGGGTAAATGCATGTCTCCGTTAGACTATTTTTTTTTTTTTTTAAGATTTATTGTTTTTGAGAAAGAGAGAGAGAGAAAGAGAGAGAGAGAAAGGGAGAGAGGAGTCCAGTGCAATCTCCATAGGTGTACATCACTAGTTGTGACATGGTTTTCAAGGTGGAACTGAACTGGGGGCCTCCTGTGTGGGAAGTGAGACCCTTTGTCTCCGAGCCATCCACGTGGCTACCAGTTGCACGGAAGTTCAGCATACGGGGTTTGCATCGGCAGGGGCTGGGAAATCGAACCCCAGATCTCATGATTGCAAGGCAAGCTCTCAACCGCTGAGCTATCCCGGCATCCCCCATTAGACTTTTTTTTTTTTTTAAAGATTTATTTTCATTGTTCTTGACAGAGAGAGAGAGATACAGAGACAGAGAGAAGGGGGAGTGCCCAGAACAGTCTCCATAGTTGCACATCATTTGTTTTTCCACATAGTTTCATTCCACAGGTGGGAGTGGGGCTGCACAGGGCAGGAGCTGGGTTGGGGTCTTCACCCCGGTGAGAACCGAACTGGGGGCACTCCCCAGTTCAGCATATGGGTCCACACGGGCTGGGGCCGGGATTCAATCTTCGGTCCCTGGGGCTGCAAAGTGAGCGCTTAACCCACTGAGCCATCCCGGCTTCCCCTCATTAGACTTTTTGATAGTTGAGAATAGCTTGGTTCCACAGTTCTATAACAAACTTGCAGTACTTTTATAACTGAGTGTTATTTCAAATTCACTTGGGGAGTCCAAACCATGACCAGGGACCCCCTCCTACCTTAGTTCACCAAAGAGCTGAAAACCCCAGGTTTCTTACTAAAAAAATAGGGGACCGAGATTTAAAACCCGGGGATAGCCAAAACCAAGGTTATCAGGAGGCTAGAGAAAGACAGCAAAAGACTGTTGTGGACACTTGATCCTGATTAAAACCTGTTCCCACTTTTTGGAGGCGCAGGATAGAAAGGGATAAAATCTGGGAGACTGCTGCCATCTGGTGTGTAAAATCAGAAAGTGCAGTTATTTCTCGTTTTGCTTCACATCAATACTGTAATGGAAGTAAATTGTACCCTATATTTGATGCAGCATAACTTAAAAAAAAAATCAATTTATGAAAAAAAAATGTCATGGGAGCAAGAATAATTGTTCAACAAATGGTGCTGGCTACCTACATGCAAACTTGGACACCTTTCTTCATCATACACAAAACATTTTTAAAAAATGGATCATAGACCTAAATGTACGGAGCTAAAACTAGAAAATTGAAGAAAGTATAGAAGGAAAACTCCATGACTTTAGATTAGGCCAAGCTCGTCCAACCCACAGCACACAGGTTGCATGTGGCCCAGAACAGGTTTGAATGTGGCCCAACACAAATTCATAAACTTTCTTATAATGTTATGAGATTATTTTGTGAATTTCTTTTTTTTTTTTTTCCCTTGGCTCATCAGCTATTGTTAGTGTTAGGGTATCTTATGTGTGCCCCAAGACAATTCTTCTTCCAATGTGGCTCAGGGAAGCCAGAGGGTTGGACACCTCTGGACTAGACCATATCTTCTTATATGTCCCCAAAAGCACAACTGACCAAAGGAAAAGTAAATTAAACTACATCAAAACTAAAAACTGTCATGTTGCAGATAATATAATCGAGAAAGTGAAAAGACAACCCACAGAAGGTGAGATGTTTACAAATCATAGATCTGATAAGGGACTGGTATCCAGAATATATATATTTTAAAAATTCTTACGAAGAATATGTCCCTGGTAGAGTAAGTATTAAATGCTGTGCTTGCCTCTTCCGACAACCATATCAAAATTACAGCAGATTGGGGAAGCTGGATGGCTCAGCGGGTTGAGCACTCATCTCGCAGCCCCAGGGTCCAAGGATGGCATCCTGGCCCCGGACTGTACAATCCCATACGCTAAACTGGGGTGTAGCCCCAATTCGGTTCTCACGAGGCAAGCGTCCCTTGTGGGAGTCCCCTGATTCATCCTCCAGTTCGGCTCCTGCTCCAGGCATGCTTCCCACGTAGGAAGCCCCAAGCTCACAGGGGTGTGCCTCCCGAGGGAGGCCCCTGGCCCGGTCCCTGCCCTGCACAGCCCTGCGCCCACCTGTGAAATGAAACTATGTAGGAAAACTACTAACGTGCAACTATGGAGACTGCTCTGGGCCCTTCCCCTTCTCTCTGTCTCATTCTATCAATAACAATAAAAATAAATCTCAAAAAAAAACCAAAAAACAAAATTATAGCTGAACTACAGAACAACCATCATTGAGAATCACCTTAAGTCCACTTGAGCAGAAGTCCTGTAACTCAGGATATACAGAAGCCATGATGAGACTGGTAAGAGGGGTAGAGAGGTGAGTGAGCTAATCCCCCCATACATATGGTGGTTAAAACTCAGGAGGACTATCTCAGCCATAAAAAAGAATAAAATCTTGCCATCTGCAAAAAAATGGATGGATGGACCTAGAGCATATTGTGCTAAGTGGAGTAAGTCAGACAGAAAACGACAAATATCATATGATTTCACTTACATGTAGAATCTAGACAACTGGAAAAGGAAACAAACTAAACAGAAACGAGCTCATAGAGGTAGAGAGCATTCTAATGGTTGCCAGATTGGGGGCTGGAGTTGGGAGGATGGGTGAAGGGGGAGGGGATTAAGGAGTACAAATTGGAAGTTACAAAATAGTCATGGGGATGTAAAGTATAACATGAGGAATATAGTCAGTAGTATTGTATTAACTGTGTATAGTGTCAGATGGGTGCTGGTCTTATTGAGTTGATCACTTTGTAAGTTATATAAATGTTAATCACTGTGTTGTACACCTGGAACTAATATAACATTTTATACCATCCGTAACTAAAAAATAAAAAAATATTTTCAAAGAAGAAATCTTATCACTTAAATAAATAAGACATGGGGATATGACTGTACAGCATGGTGACTAGTTAATAATGGTGATTAGTTAATAATACAGTATTGCATATTTTAAAGTTGCTTAGATCTTAAAAGTTCTCATCAAAAGAATAAAATTTGTAATTATGTGTGATAATGGATGTTAATAGACTTATTATGGTGATCATTTCACAATATAAATATTGAATTACATTGTATACCTGAAACAAACACAGTATTACATGACAATTATTCCTCCATTAAAAAAAATAAAAACCATAATGAGAAAGCATTTCATATCCTCTAGGATGGTTATAGTCAGAAAGACAGGTGGTAACAAGTGTTGGTGAGAAACAGGAACCCTGATACAGTTGGTAGGAATGTAAAATGCTGCAACCAGTTTGGAAAACAGGTCTGGTAATTCACAAAGTGTCAGAGTAATCATGTCACTTAGAGTTACCATAGGACCCAGCAATTCACTCTTAGGTATGTACTCGAGATAAATGAAAACACACATCTACATAAAAACTTATCCATGAGTGCTAATGTTCATTGCAGCACAATTCCTAATAGCCCCAAAGTGGAAACAATCATCAACTGATGAATAAACAAAAGTTGACAATGTTTATACATAGAATATTATTGCACAATAAAAAAAAATGAAATACTGATATATACTACAACATGGATGAACCTTGAAAATATTATGCTAAATGGAAGAAGCTAGGCACAAAAGAGCATACATTGCATGATTCTATTTATATGATGTATTCAAAATAGGTAAATCTAGAGACAGAAATAGATGAATAGTTGGCTATGGCTGGGTATGAGTGGGAATGGAGAGTGACTGCTAAATGGGTATGGGATATTTTTTTTCTTCTAGGTATTCAATAATTATTTTTGGTAAGAAGCTTCTTTTCATGATTATGAAAATACTCTAAAACTAGATCGTAGTGACAGTTGTCCAGTTCTATGACTATACTAAAACCATTGAATTATACACTTTGTGTGGATGAATTTTATTGGCATATAAATTTTATCTGAAAAAAGGTTTTTTAAATGGCAAATTTAATTGTTTCAGCCTAATATATTACCTTATATAAGCTACCTGGTCCCCGGCAGCCCAGGAGACTAGCAGGGTGCTGTGTCCACCCCCACACCAGGGGAACACGATGGGGAGCCTGCCCCCCAACCTAAGGAAAAAATAATTAGTGCGTGTGAGGCACATGGCGGGCATTTGAGGGAAAACTAAAAATAAGTAGGGCCAAGAATGCTGTCTTCCATTATAAGCCTTTTCATTGATTTAAAAAAAAAAACCAAACTCATGTGCACATAGAACTTGAATGAAAAATTATTTTCTCATGCTAATTATGACTGCATGCTAAATTCAATCTTTTCACTGGCTCTGACCAGTTTCACTTCAGGTGCGGTCCAGCCTCCCTTGCTGTGTAACCCCAGCTTCACAGTCCATGCCAACCTGGGGTAAAAGTTCTCCCAGATTATTTTCAGTGATTAAAGAGCTGCTATTCCCAGCAAGACCAAGAAAACAGATGGGAAAGAGAGGTGTTCATGCCTCATCCTGCTCCCCCTCTGTATCTGCAGAAGCAGCAGGGTCTGCCCTATGTCCAGACTGCAGAGAGCATACATACTTCTTTTTCTTTTTAAGATTTATTTTATTGTTTGAGAGAAGATGAGAAAGAGAAGGGCAGAGGGTTCAGAGCAGTCTCCATAGTTGTGACACAGTTTCATTCCACACAGGTAGATGTGGGGCCACGCAGGGCAGGAACCAAACTGGGGCCTTGAGCGTGGGAGGCGAGCCGCAGTTCAGCACATGGTCTTACACAGGCCAGGGCTGGGATTCGATCCCCAGACCTCATGGTTGCAAGGCAAGTGCTCAAGCTGTCATGCTATCCTGGCATCCCCCCTCTACTCTATTCTTTAAACACAGACTGTAAACAGGTAGGCTGTAGACCAAATCTAACCTGCAAATATGATCTGCTTTGCTGCCAATAAGTGATTTTTTAAAACTGCTTTAGTTAGCAATATATTGAGAGATCTCACATAAATATCTGGCTTATCTGAAAAAAGCTAGCAAACCTGCTCCCACACAGCAACACCCAGCTGGAGCTAACAAGAGTCCTCCTTAGACACTGTGTGCTGCCCTCTACAGCATTACTCCCTGCCCGAGTCCCTCGTTCACGTTGTGCCTGCCGTTTATGTCTGCTTTCCCTGCATTCAAACACCTTTTTGCAGGTTCCCATGCTGTGGCTGGAGAGACCCTGTCTGCAAAGGCTGATGTGAACCAAATGAAGGGGAAAGGGTTTGTTTGTAAATCCTTCAGCTCCATGAGGATGGGATCTAACTGCTTCCGAATTTCTCTAAGTTAGAGAGCCACCATACTCTGCAACCACGGGAATCTTCCTGATGGATGGAGAACTGCATTGTTGGACGAATACAGTTCCTGCTCACAGATTCTGTGCTATAGCTCTCCCTGTCCCATTACTGACCCAATCTGCCTGGTCCTGGGCTCTCTTCCATCTTGGCAAGGGGACCATGAGGCAGGGATGCTTCCCGAAGGCTTGCCCAGAACGCAGCCCCACTTCCAGAAACAGTCTCCAGGAAAGGCTCCGGGGGCAGTGCGTTTCTTCACCTCGTCACACCTGGCTCTTCTGGAGTCTGTCCCAAGGGAGAGTCAGACGTGTCCATTCGACAAAGAGAAGATTTTGGGGGCCACGCTGCTCAGCAGTCTTCACTGTGCCCCCAGACGCCCGGCTTCATGGTCCCCGCTCTCATGCTGACTTGGCACCTTTAAGCCCAGGCGGCTCAGGGAACGGACAAAGTAGCGAGGGGGCCTGCAGACCAGGCTGAGCTCCCCACTCCTGGACCCCAGGGCAGGCAGGGTCAGCTGGTGGGCATGCAGGTGAAGGGGGATGTGGCGAGCCTTCGACTGTGACAGCCCCAGCTTCTTCAGGGTGCCAACAGACAGCTTCTGTACCAAGAAAACACGGCCTCCTGAGAGCAAGGCCCACAGCAGGCGGTCCCTGGCCAGGCTGCAGGTCAGAAGACGTGCAGAGGGACCCAACACTGACACCCCAGGAAGAAGCAGTAATGGGCAGCCTGCTTCAGAGGCATGTCTAGGAAGGGTTCAGGACCCAGGTTAAGAGAAACCTGCTACCTGGGAAAGCTCAACTGGCCAGTTGTCCGGCCTTCAAGGGAATGGGCTGGCACAAGACAAAAGAGTTGTACTGGCTCTTCAGCAACAGCAAAAGCTGCTCTGAGCCTTAGAAAGCCTCCGCCCACTGCCCACCGCCACCAATCGAATCCCTAAACCGAACAACTAAAGCAGCAAGGTTTCGCTAAGAGATCCTGCAGCTCCGTGGGGTGGCAGCTAAGAGCTTCCAGATTTCTCTGTGAGCTGGATTCTGCGTCTGAAGACCACCAAGACACCCTTTTGTGACCCGATTCAGGGTTTGCATAGGGAAAAAGTGTAAGTTCTGCCCCTTAGTTGGCTGCATTTTGGGTCAAACCTGTGTTACCTGGGGGGCCAGTCTGTTCCAGTCCGAGTACTTGTGATCACCCAGGATCGGGCAATCCAATCCAAAAGACAGGTGAACTCGAAGCTGGTGTTTTACTCCTTCAAAAAAGACACACACAGAGAGAGAGAGAGAGAGAGAGAGAGAGAGAGAGAGAGAGAGAGAGAGAGAGAGAGAGAGAGAGAGAGAGAGAGACAGAGAAAGAGCTTATGAGTGGCTACAGAATGAGTGCCACCAGAGGCATCTGCTTCTAATCAAACGGAGTCAGAGCACAGCAAACTGGCAAAGCCCCAACCACAATAAATCATGAAGAATAACACAACAAACTATAAGCTATTAGGAAATAAACATCATACGTAAATACTGTCATGCCTGCAATTTCCCCTCCCTCTCACAGTTCCCGCTTTCTATCACAGGTCACCCTTACCATCAACCTGATGTCTATCACTGCCATGCTGGCTTGTGTTTTAAAGTAATTTTGTTATTTAACACTAAATAGTATTGCTTTACATTTATTTTTTATTGTGGCAACATACACATAAAATGTATCCCTGTAATTGTGTTTAAGTTCAGTGGCAGTAAGTCCGTTCACACTGTTGTTCAGCCGTCACCACCATCCATCTCCAGGGCTTCTGCATCACCCCAAACAGAAACCCTGTCCCCACTGAACACTAACTCCCCACTTCCTCCCCTCTCCAGCCCCTGGCAACCACTGTTCTACTTTCTGTCTCTATGAAGCAGATGAATCTAGGTTTCTCACATACATGGAAACATACAATATCTATCCTTTAGTGTTTGGCTTATTTCCCTTCAGCCCAACATTCTCAAATTTCATCCATGTTGCAGCATGTGTTAGAATTCTCTTCCTTTTTAAAAGACTGAATACTATACTCCATTGTATGGGTAGACCACATTCTGTTTATCCATTTACGTCAATGAACATTTGGGAGGTCTCCACCTTTTGGCTATTGTGAATAATGCTGCTAAGAACATGGGTGTACAAATATCTTTTCAAATCCCAGCTTTCAATTCTTTTGGGGGTATACCCAGGAGAACTGCTGGATCACATGGTAATTCTATGCTTAACTTTTTGACAAACCACTTGACACATTTCTAAATAAACATGAGCAAACTGTTGCTAGCCTTCGACCTGCTGTTTGTAACATTTGCACACCCCTCTGGAGCTCCCAGCAGAAGCGCACTCGCTAACAACCGGCTGCAGTCCCGGCCTCCACATCAGCAGTGTCAGAAGGGGAGGGCCCGGCACGAGGCTGGGGTGAAGCTCCTCAGCACAGCGCGGGGCGGCACCTCACCGGTCACGGGCTGGAGCTCCAGGAGGGCAGAGGAGGGGGTGCTGCTCAGCACCCGGTATTGAGTGACAGCCGTGTGAGCGTGCCGGCTGGTCCGCACTCTCACCAGCTTCCCACTGTCCATGCGGTAGCTCGGGCTCAGTGTCATCTGAAGCCAAAGAAATTGAGATGTGATTTCAAAGGACGAGCAGAGAACCCATGATGCGAAAGCCCTGGAGCTGGATGGTCGTGATGGTGGCGGCTCCCCCACCTTGTGGTGCTGCTGCTGGCCTTGCACCTCCTTCTCGATGATGGGGATGTCCACGACTCCTGCTGCAGGCACTGGGACACGCACAGTGACAGCCCTGGGGAGACACACAGATCCTCGCTTAAGCCACAAAGGGAGGACGGCACTCCTCAGAGGTGGTTACTGAGTGGTTTCAAAGTGGACCTTCTGAACTACTGTGGTCAGTCCTTAAGATCGAAGGGCCCCGAAGGGTCTCCAGGTATCTAGTGCTTAGTGTGAGTGCTTGACACTATTCTTTGCTCCTCCTAAAGTACTATAGGGTAAGTGCAGAACATTAGGGGAAAAACAGAAAAAAAAATTATATTACTAACATGGTCTTGCATTCTAGCCTTTAAAAATGAGTATGCATAGTTTAAAATTAGGGTAATGTGGTTTTGTATCCTGTTTTCCTTTTTTAAATAATAAAAGATGGTATGTTCTGCTTGAATACAAAATGAATGAAAAAAATGAATGAATGAATGAAAAGTTCACAGGACCACTCCTGCCCTATTTGCTGGGTATGTAAAACAAGGAGGAACTGCACCCAAAGGAGCCACAGGAACCACAACTCAGTAACTCATTCCAAGTCACTTTTGTTGGAGGGCTCTTGTCACCGTGTCACAGACAGGTAGAAAGACTATTTAATCTCTCCTATGCTCATGCCTCTTCCAGGTCAACCATGGAGGAGTCCTCCTGGGTTCCTGGTGGCCTATCGTAGAATGACTGACCAAGGGGTCAAAAGCCCACTCAGATATATTTCACGTCCTGGACACCCCACGTCAGGTTGGTAGCACTTTGGACTGCTTTGTGATATATTTTATCACACTTAAACTGAGCTGTACCTAGAAGGCCACACTTCCTAATGACCTAACACTACTGCTCAGAACTGTTCAGTCAGTAAATAGTCACTGACTGTAAATAGGCACCAATTTAGATAGGTCTATAGAGCTGAACAATACAAAAATCCCTCAAGGGATTCAGATTCTAGTAAGAAGATTCAAGCAAATACTAACTATAATGCAAGCTGCTATCATAGTAAGTCAGCAAAATCTAATCACTTCCTACTATGTTCTACTTGTAATGTCTACTTCCTGCACCTGGCATTAAAGAGCATTATTAACTAGGTTCTATCTACCTGTCCAGCTCTCTCTGCCACCACCTGCCACTCCAACTGCACTGCAGACCTCACTCCTTTGTGAGTGCCATTCCCACAAGCTAGAACACATTTTTCCATCTTCCTGATCAAATCCTATCCATTCAAGACCCAACCAACTGATTTCATCCGAGTTCTTTATGCCCAATACTGAGCACGGTTAACCATTCTGAACTTTCATGGTCAATTTTCACAAATAATGTAACACTTTTTTATTTATAGAGTTACATTTTGATTACTTATATACATAATAATAGTCTTGGTTTTCTACCTTTCAGCTTTTACTATACGCTAGGTATTGTATTAAGCACTTCACATGTATTGTTTCACCCTAAAAACAAAAAAAAGTACTTATAAATCAAATAGAAAATTATAACCCAACCAAAAAATAGGTAAAAGAAATCATCAGCGTGTTCACAGAAAGAGAAACTCAAAATAGCCAATAAACATGAAAGGCAGTCAACATGAAAAGTACAGAAGGAAATAAAAAATATCATTTTTCCCTCATGAGTGGCAAATCTTCTAAAAAGGCATCAATCAGGTCTAAGAGGAGGTGGAAATTCACTGCTAGTGGGAATAAAAACTGACATAACCATTTTGGAGAGCAAGTTGAGCAGTAAATATTCAAATTTTAAATGCATGTACCTTTCAACTCAGTAATTCCATGTCTACAAATCTGTCCTAAATATATACTCACATATTTTTTTGCAAAAAGGTTCTGAAAAATGGGCAATTACTTAAATATCTGTCAATAAGAAAAGTATGACGTAGCTACACAATGGACTACTATAAGGCCATTAAAAAGGAGTTGGCCACAAATGCACAAGAGAGCATTGCTGCTATATGAATGGGTGCATAGATGAAAGGGATACCTTCATTTCTACCACCTCTACCATTATCAGTGGTCTTCATACCAGTACTTCTTTGCCACCTGACGAGTTCTAAACAACTCTTGGACTTGATGTGCCACTTCTTTCTCCCGAGCCAACACCATTACACCTGTAGTTTCCTTGTCCAGCCGGTGGCACAGATGCAGGGGCTCTGCCTTGTGGCCATGAAGTATCTTTGCCAGGATAGGCAGTACATCACTGATGCACAACTGGACCCCAGGGCCGCCTACGAAAAGAAAAGACAGAGGTTTGAGTGGCCAGGAAAAGATCCCACCAAAGAACCCTACTTGGGGGAAAAGCCCTTACTGGATTAACTGTCAGCACTTTCTAGAGCCTTATTACTGAAGTGTGGTCTAGGCTAGCAAAATCTGTATGCCCAGGGAGCTTGCGTGAAAGGAATCTCAGGCTTTCAACCTGAGCTATTAATCAAAATCTGCATTTAACAAGATGCCCAAGTGATTCACATTCGTATTAAAGTTTGGGTAGCACTGGCCTTTCTCCTCAGATATATATGTAGTACTCTTCGTTAACCTGAACTCAAGCAACCAACACTCTCAAGTAACCAGAGGAAAAATAAATAAAAGAAATAATACTGTATTTATCTGGCATGGGTGCTGGTTAACAGATAGCCTACTATATTTAATCTATAATACTTATGTACATGGACTCACTAAAATCAGTAATCAAAATGAGGAGGTCTGATATTTCATTATGTAAACAAAGGCTTGTTGAGCATTTGCTAAATGTGAAATGCAAGGTCACGAGGCCCTCTTGAGGCATTATGGAAGAGCTAAGAGGCTCGGGGGTGAGACATTCCTAGGTCTTACTCTACGTACTTTCGTAACTTGCAACTGACTTTGTAGGTTTCTTAATCTTCCTTTCAGTCTTCTTGTCTATGAAATGTAAATATCTGTATTATAATTATCCATGGGAAATGAGAATGCAAGAAGCTGTTTTGAGAATCAAGAGAGAAAAAATCAACAAAAAGCACTTGGAATGTCTAATTTAATTCCTTCCCTTAATGCACAACCTTCTCCATACTTGCCCAAAAATCATTCTTCTGCTAGCTATAAAATATACCATTTGCCCCAGCAAAACCCTTTCCACAAATGCATTTTTCTATCTTTCCTGACACACTCCAGCTGTCTCTGACAACTACAATCCACATTTATTCAAAAAACATTTGAGTGTCCACTAAGTTTTGGGCGCCCTGGGGTTTTGGTGGGTCCCCTACAACACATGCACACCATATATATATATTTGTATGTGTTATTTCCTCTTTCCAAGTTTTGACGGAAAATAACCTGAAGATGACAAGGCTCACACAGCCTCTGTATCTCTATAGCAATCTCTGTGGAGTCTGCACACAGCATATTCCATAAATCACTGCTAACTGCCAGCTGTTTGGAAGGTGGGGACTGTCTTATTTATCTCCATGTCCCCAGCAGTTTCTTCTATATGGTAGTACTCCACAAAAGTTTATTTTGAATGCAAGGCTTCCGAGAACCCCACAAGGGATGTGTCAGGGTTGCCCCTCGTTGCAGCAGAAGGCAGTGGGCTCTCTCCCTTTCCCAAGTGTTCCTTACCATGCACCGGGAGACCATAAGGCTTATTGATGACCACAAGGTCACTGTCCTGGTGGACAATCCCCCGGCTCAGTGCCTTCGCGAGCACGTTGGGGTGGACACGCTGTAGCTGCTGTGTGAATCGCACCAGTTCTTGCACTCTCCGCTGGACAGGGCTTGTGGGTACCTACGGGGAGAGAAAGAGCAATGGGAAATGCCTGGCGGGGAAGGTCTTCATTCAGTAAGTCTGGGTGGGAATCCGGGGATGGAATCATTGTATCTGCATTAGAGTCGCACTTTCCCGGGGTAATATGAGGGGTGCTTAGCACCGAGCGGGGCAGGAGCCAAAGACCCAACCCACAGGAGACACCGTCACCAGCTAACCTCTCCCTCCGCTTTCTCCCCTTTCTCCCACCTCTCACTCCCCGCCAGGGAAACCAGAGTGCACTGCCTCTTGGAAGTTACAGTCCATCCTTTCGGACTCACCGGCATCTTCTTCGTCGTTTGTCCCTGTTTTTGGGCTCGGAGTTTCTCCGCTAATTTCTGGGCATCCAGGGACCTAGAGGCAGCAGCGCCGGAACAAAAAGCCTTTGCGAGAATAGTGTGGAGACTCCCCGCGTGCTGCCCGGAAACCTGGAGCCGGAGGCCCGGCGCGATACAACTGGGCGCCGCCATCTTGCCGGGGGGCGGGGCAAACGGAGACCACGTGCCTAGAAAGGCGAATTGGGCGGGCCCCGAAAGTCACGTGGGTGCGGGGGCAGGCCGAGTCACGTGGGCTTGCGTGGTAAGTGCGCATGCCCTGGCCGGCCAGTGCTGCAGCTGGAATTGTGGCGCTTGGAACGGTGGCGGTTGGAGCAGCGGCGTTTGGAGCGGACTCGGTGAGTGCCTGGGAAGCCCAGCGGGGTCTGGGAAATGCCTGCGCCTCAACCCGCCAAAGTGTTAGCATCCCCGGGGTTCCCTTTCGAAGAACACTGCCCTCGGAGACCGTTTCTCCCTTTGGGAGACGATCGCACCCCAAACCCCGTCCGCCCCCGCGCCCCAGTAGAGAGATGCCCCTAAACGCTCGCCCCAGGACCTCCACAGGCGTCTGCTCGTTCATCTGGCAGCCACGTCCCCGGAGACGAGTCCTGTCCCCTTTCATTTCCTTACCGCCTGACCTGCGGAGATGCCCGGATCTCTGTCACCACCCTGTTCCCAGCCTGTTGAACGTCTTAACCTGCCCTTCTCTCCCGGGGGTGATGGGGAGCCCTCGCGTTCGTAGGGACCCCAGGCCCACTTCCGACCTAGGGGACACTTTTTGAGTTCGTTCTGTCCTTCCTCTAGAAGACATCGCTTGGAAGCACCTCACCCCCTGTCCTTTCCCTGCTCCTTCCGAAGAAGGATACGAACTTGCCCCTTTCTGCGCTCCTACGTTCCCTTCCATAGTTTGCAGCTGCCCCAACCCCTCTCCCTAAGCATCACGTTGGGACTGCTTACCTGAACCGCAAGCGGCTCCCTCTTATTTCACTGACGGGTGGCTGGGAAGATGAACAGTGGGTTGAGATGGTGATGTTAAAAAATACCTCGGGACACACCTGCCGTCTGTTGAGAAGAACGCTTATATCGAGTTCTGAAAAGTAATGGGGTCTGCACTGACGACAGAGGAAACAGGTTTTTGAAGACTGCTTAGCATGAAGGCCGCCTGAGCAGTTAGAGAAGGTAGTGGAATTCGGTTTGCGTCCTCCCCCTCCAAAAGGGATCCGCGAAGGGGATCCATACTGAGCCTGAAGCGAAGTTGAACAGCTAAGTGGAGCTAGCCTGTACAAGACTTTTGAAAAATAGTTTGAAATAGTTGTGGTAAGTAGTGAGGAGTCCCCAAAGCTTCTTGAACAATAGAGAGACTCCTTGAAAGGGGAATTCTAGAAATTAATCTGGCAGTTGAATGCAGGACAGACTGAAAAGGAACGGTCTTTCATAGCAGGGAAATCTGCTAGGATGCTCCAGGCCAGGTGGTCAGTGATGAGGTTATGCTTCATTCATTGGTCTCTGTCCCCTACACTGTACTTAGTCCTTTGATTTTGAATTGATTTTGAGTAATGTGGGTCAAGATGTACTATTGGCAGCTGCTGTTGAACTGTGAGTCCCTTAAGGACCCATTCATTTTTTATCCCCACATCTGGCACAGAGTAAACTCACAGATATTCATTAGCTGTCCGAAGTGCATCATAGACATATGTTAGGTGTGTCTGACACTTCGATTTGTTTTAGTTCTGTCATTTTGTTTGACCTGAAGAAATGGAGGTAGGAGTATTTTACACTGTATTTGTAAGGAGTGGGAGAAGAGAAGGCTTGTGTATGTTTCTGTAGTAAGACATGTGATTGGGATAAAAATGCAAATAATTCCAAGGGACTGGGAAACAACTTCTTCTGTTTTTGTTTTTGTTTTTTCCCTCTGCAAAATCACAGGTAAGACAGAGACCTATAAAAGTTGAGAGGTTTCACCATACAAGAATTACCTTTTACTGATATGCTCCAGATCCATGTTTTAATGTCACTAAACAATCACATGTCAGGGTACTCGTGTACATGAAGCCATTTTTCCCAAGGACTCTGAAATTTGGACATCAGTACTTTTAACTCATATCATTGCATTAATTACAAACCTGGTTTGGATATAGTATAATACTCTTACTGTTTTGTGTGGAAGCTGGGAAAACCTATTTGTACCTTGACCTGTCCTTACTGGCATTCAAGAAATGACACCAGTTCTTGAAGACTTGGCCTTCTGTGGCAGGAAACAAAATGAAGAACCAACTCAGATGTCATTGCTAGTGACACAGAGCTTGTGTTCTTGGGTTTCAGGTTAACCCAAAGTACACACTATAGTGCCTACTGGTCACTTTTTTTCCAGAGAAGAAATTTAGGTTTTTGTTGTAGAGTCTTTGTATGAGAAATTTAAAGAATTCAAAGTTTTTGTTTGTTTGGTATTATGTACAGTCTTAGCCAATATGAGTACAGAATTTGCAACATCCTTCATGTTTCTCCTGTGAGTCTAGGCCCTTGGTGATTTAGAGTTGCTCTCTATGCAAGAATTTATACAAATATGTGATGTCTGACCTTTGTTATTTAATGCTGTCTTCTTCCTCTTCCTCATTCAACCGATCCTATCTTAGGCAGTTCATTTATCCACTTCTGCACCAATCTCACATTCTCTTTGGTTGGGGACTCCTCATCTAGACTGTTTGCTCAGTACATGGAAGAAAATTCTTTTTGTGGTATCTTCATTCTTTTAGAGTTCAAACATGGCTTATTTATATAGATGTTTAAACCTCAAGTTATTGGGGTACCGTTGGCCAATAACATAAATTTTAGTTGTGCTTTTTAATACACCATCATGTACTCTATTCTCACCACCCAAAGTCTAGTCTCATTTCATCACCGTATATTTGCCCTCTTTACAACTCTTTGTCCTCCCTCCATCCCCTTTCTCTCTGGCAACCGCCATAGGTTTTGATATAATATATCACATGTTCCCCAAAATAACAATATAAAGGACTTGACAATTAGTTTTTAAGGATATTTTCTGATCTATGCAAAAGCAAGGGCTGCCTTTTTATTTTACTGATACAAACAAGAACTGGATAACAAAGGAACTTGTGTTTAAACATCACAAATTTAAGTTTAATTAGTGGCATACGGTTAGATATTGGCTCTTTAAACAATGGTTTGCAGATTAACCAGGAGTTCAGTTTCCTCAAAGAGCAGGAAGTTCTTGGGACATTGTTTTATGGTTTTAGAGTGAGTCAGAGAATCAAAGGAGCAGTGAGCAGGAGCTCTCTGGAGTTGTCCCAGAAAGGACGGTTATTACCGGCGATCTGGGGGCTGATCTCAGGTCAGCTGCTTGAGAATTGAAGGACGTTTTGACTTTTGACGGAAGTTCCTTACAGCTCTAAGCTCATATTCTATGAAGATTTTCCACTGACACTTAAGTATTTCTCTAACAAGCAGAATTTATTTCAGACTTATCTCGAATACATTTAGCATTGGCACAGAGAACCAGGATTTTGCTCTTGTTCCCAGAATTTAAATTTATGCCAATGAGCTAACATTTACATTTGGAGGTTACTTCATTGAGTGGTATTGGAATATACCGTCAGATTTCCTAAGTGTGGGGTGTAGGAGGAGAGCGTGCAGACAGAAAATATATACATATTAGAAACTAATGGTATAGACTTATAACATGGGTGCTGGCTCTTTTTTTCTATACAAGCATTTTAAAGAGATTCTGTTGTACTCATGCCCCTAATTATACTTTTATTCAGCTTTTGAGTAATGATCAGGGCAGATCTAGCTTAAACCAGCACTCCCCAAAGTTTTTATATAACATGGCACATGTAGAAATACTTGTTATTTCAAGAAGGAAAATTGGAGGAAGCCCACAAAAGACAACTGGTGTGGAAACTGTGGTTGTCCCCCGTCCCTCTATGACCACACCACAGCCTCAGGCGGTCCCTGCCCTGGGCCCCATCTGACCATTGGGAAGATTGGCATTTGCACTTTCAAACTCTGCTAACTATGAAGAGGAACTGCATTATGAGTTATTTTTGTTAACTCTGTCTCCAGTTTGTTTCTCCCTCTGTGCTTATATGCTCTAGGTTACAAAGGGGCCTTTCTAGAGTGTGTGAGTAGTAAACTGATAAAGAGCTGGGACATGCTTTTGTTTTGATGCTTTGACCTCAGTGGATGATGGACAATCATGTTTTGCCTATTTATGGTTTCCACTGTAAGAGTAATACAGAAAATGTGAAAAAGCAAAAAGTAGAGCAGGAAGAAATCATTCATAGTTCTATTCCTCAAATGCTGTGAATATTAGGGCTTTTCTGTCTTTTTTATTGTGCATATTTTCTTAATTATAAATTTCAAACATTTACAGAAGTAGAGGAAATACTCTAATGAACCCCACATACCCATCAGCCAGCTGCCATAACCAACCAACACAGGGCCGGTCTTACTCTGCACCCCACCCTTACTTCCCAAATGGTCTGGAATCAAATGCCAAACAGCATTTTATCTCAAAACACTTTGGTATATATCTGTACAAGATAGGACTTGTTTTTAACATTAGCACTCCTTTAAAAAGTTATTTCTTAATATCATCAAGCAGGCAATCAATGTACAGATTTGCCTGTTGCTCTCATTTATTTAAGTTAGTTTGAATCGGGATCCCGGAAGGGTCCACAATCATGCATACACTTGTAATTAGAAGAATAGAACCATATGCACATTCAGAAGAGACGTGTGGACTGTAAACCTTAAGGGTGCTTAGAGCACACTGGCTGAGAGCTTGCACTTGGGAGTCAGGTGGGCTGGGTATCAGTTACTTAACCCCTCTCTCCCTTTAGTTTACTTTCCCTGTAAAATGTACACGGTGTCTTAGAACTGCTGTGAGGGTCAAGTGGGGACATACCAGTGAAAGCACTTGTATGGAACCTAGCACATAGTGCTCAGTAAATACCACATGAGCTACATGTGGTTCTGCCACTTAGACGAGTCACTTCAAAATCTAGGTCCTTAAACTTCTCACCCCCACAAGGGGGTGGGGCAGACAACTAACTAGAAGGCTTCTAAAAATCCAGTGCTTGTGTGAAAGAGGCAAGCTTGGTATTTTAGAAAGAGCATGAGCTTTGAAAACAAGACCAGGGTTTGGATCAGGCTTTGTCATTTACAAGCATTTACTCTCCTCAGCCTCTTTGTTCAGATGAGCAATGGAATTAATACGGATTTAATAAGATTGTTGGGATGAGCTACAAGATGAATATATGTGGTGTCAATTAGTCAGTAGCATTTCATGATTATAATTTAAAATAAGATCATTACATTAGAGCATTTTCAAGACATAAAGAGGCATACAGTTTATGGCATTTATGTAAAGGAAGATGATTAAGGTATCTTATGGGAGAAGGAATATACACTGGTAGGGTGACTGTGGAGACCGTGTTTCTAGAACATGAGCAATGGAAAACTGAGGGATATTCACCATGTGGGTAGATAAAAGCCAGATGGTATCAGGATCCCTAGAGAAATTCAAGGAGGTATTTGCAACACATAGTTGTAGTTGCTTAAGTTGAATACACCTATTCTCTGCATTATTTGAAAAGTTAAAGATGTAAAAGATGTTGATTGTTTTGTGTTTTAATTGCTAATGATTGGAATGTACTGTGTTGAGCTCATGATATTGTTAATGAAAATTGCAGGAGCTGTTTTTAGGAGACCTGCATTATTGTTAACTGATTTGGAAAACCAAATGACACTGAGTTACTGACCTGTCTATCGTCAGCACTGCCCCTATTGCTTGATAAGACTCGAGGGAGGTACTTTTAAATCTACAGCTGGTACTCTCGGAATGTTGAATCAGTCCATTCTGAGTTATGGCCCAGGAATCAATTTCTCTTGCTCCTTCCTGGACTGCAAACACGCAGTGGGCCTGGGCTGAACGTTCTTTTGTTTAGGAATATAAAAGGTAAGGTTACTTAAAAAGTAGAGAGAAAATTTTGAGTGTTACTGTTTTTTCTCTTTTTATTTTGTCTTTTATCAAAGTAATTCACATATATGGTTTAAAAAGTCAGATAGTATTAGACGACTTACATTGGGAATAAAACAAAACCGTTCCCTTCATTCTCCCTACCTCATAGTGTCATTTCTTAAAGACAACTACTCAATTATTTTCTTTTTTCCACAGGTATTACCTTCATATTTCTAAATCATTTGTCATGCTATTGTTTCTGGCTATCTTCCCCCACAGTGTTTGGCTTGTTGATTTCCCACTGTGATAGATTAGGACTTAGTTCTTCCACCCCACCTCTTCCCTACCTTTCCACACCCTCCACCCTGACTCTATTGTAATACTTGGTTAAAAAGGGCAGCTTTCTGTGTTTTTACCTCTGCCAAGTGTCCTTCATCATTGAGACAGATGACCTGTCTCAGCCTCGCTCTTCCTTGTGTTTAGGTTGAGCTTTGCCTGCTTTTCTCATATACCTACCCTTAATTTTCTGCCAAATGCTTCAACCTACTTGTCACATTCTTATCACCATTTTCTGTGAGCTCAAATGTATCACTTCCATTTTTTATTAGAGCCCTGCATCTTCCTCCTCCTCCTCTCTACTCTTTTCTATCCATAACTCACCCCCAAATATCATAATTCAGGAATTTTCCTTCACTCACCGCCTGGGCCGGCACCATGTCCCATTTCTTGGCATACGTCCTTATTTCCTAAGAAGTATTTGAATGATTTTATTTTGCCCACAAACCTGCTTGGTAGTTTGGAAATGCTATAGAATTTTGGGTTGGAAATCATTTTCCCTCAGAATTTTGAAGACATTGTTGTACTGCCTGGCATCTGTGGTTGCTCTAGAGGCATAGTGATTCATATCTTTTTTATGTGACCTTGTTTTGTTTGTTTCTTTTTTCCCCTCGCTGGCAGTGTTGAGGATATTCTGTCCTTGGTGTTGTAGAATCTCGTGATGTTGTGCCCATAGTGTGGGTCTTCTTCCTTCTGTACTGTTCGGGGTACTCAGCGGACTCTGCCATTCTAGAAATTCGTGCCCTTCACTTTGGGGCATTTTCTTCTGATAGTGCACTGATGTTTTTCTCTTTATGTTTTCTTTTTCTTTGATCCTTTCTCATAATATCCATTCTTGTTATGTGGATAAGATATAGCTTCAAAGAGAGCCCATTCCCGAGTTTTCGTTTTCTGCTCTGCTTTGGAGCAGGTTTGAGTGTCAACCTGAAATGTGGTGAGAACTCAAATGAGTCACCACAGTTTTATAGATCCCAAAAGTCACGTCCACGGGGACTGGGGAGGGTCCAGCCTTCTGCTCACTCACTCCTAGTTCCCACTGACCCCGATCTCCTCATGGCCCTCAGTCACTACAAATGGACCGCTGCTTGCTTTATGCTGCGATAGAAGCATATGCTACTGCTCTTTTGATGAATCCACAAGCTCTGTGAGTATTTTTAAAAGTTACTATTACTGACACTAAGGTAAATATGAGAAGAAACATTTTTTAAAAAACTGAGCAGGACGTATAGTGTATGAGAAAACATGGTGTAAAAGCAGGGGACTTGATGGATATGAAATCAAGATGCTTGCACTTCCTCCAGACTGCTTTTCTTCACATAAACCAAACCATCAGAGGTGGTCCTGTCCCGCTGAGATGACGGGGTGGCGTTCATGGGCTCTCTCCCCTTTGCTGTGCCTGTGTATCTGCCACGCGCCTACTCTGGACCCTGTTCCCTGGTCCGGGTGGCCCAGCCCCATTGCTGCCACCTTGATTTCTCCCTGGGTCGCACTGACCTCCTTTGTTCTTTAGGAAAGTATGTCATTAGGTCTTCTTAACCTGTTTTTCTCTCACCTATTTTTTTCTTTAATTATTTTCACTGGTCACTTTTTAAGACTGAGGCTGGGAAGCCGGGATGGCTCAGTGGGTTAAGCGCTCACTTTGCAGCCCCAGGGACCGAGGCTCGAATCCCAGCCCCAGCCCCAGCCCATGCAGGCCCATATGCTGAACTGGGGAGTGCCCCCAGTTCAGTTCTCACTGGGGTCAGACCCCGGCCCAGTCCCTGCCCTGTGCAGCCCTGCGCCCACCTATGGAATGAAACTATGTGGAAAAACCAATGATGTGCAACTATGGAGGCTGTTCTGGGCCCTCCCCCTTCTCTCTGTCTCTGTATCTTTCTCTCTCTCTCTCTGTCAAAAACAATAAAAATAAATCTTAAAAAAAAAAAAGAATGAGGTTACCTGCTCAGCAAAGCTATACTTATAAAGCAGTTTATTCTAAATTAACCTCATCTTTCTTGTTCTGGTAGCATCTGAGACAAATACTGTAATGCTTTTTTTTTTTTTTTTGAGCTTTCAGATTCTTATTTTAGGTCTAAACAATGCTTTCATCTCTCATTTCATTTACAGATCAAATAGAATATTTTAGTTAATTTTTATTAGAAAAGAAATATATCTTGAAAAGAACATCAGGCTAGTTTCAGGTTTCAGGCTTACACACTTGGCTAAATTCCCTTTAGTCCCTCATTCTCTTGTTTTTTAAGGGATTATTGGAAGTGATCCAAGGATTGTGCTTACAGGTACATTCCTAAAGCAAATGATTGTTCTTTCAAAATCAATAAGCACTAGTGTTGGTGCTTGAAAGATAAATCCTCTCACCCAGAGATGATTTCTGCTCTTCAGAAACCTACAACATAAGATGAGGAACTGGTTGTTGAGCTGTTTTTTGACCTTTAAGTTTGAAGTGCTGTCATAAAATACCTTTGCAAGTGAGGGGCTGTGTAACTGAAACTTTTTAAGTCTGTATCTACCGGTATCTCATGAATCTGAAACACAGGAAAGATCTGAGCATGTACCGGTAGTTGGTATTTTAAACCATTGGAGTAGATGCGTAAGGGTTGGCACTATTTTCTGTTCTCAAGATTTAACATTTAAGTTTAGTTTGGTTTGATAATGTAATTCAGTTTAAAACCCTTTAGAGTTTTCTTTTCTTTGCTTCCCTCCCCTGCTGTTAGCTTTAACCACCAAATGCAAATCAGTTTCAAAGATTCTGTTTACCTCAAAACTGAACTCCTGCCTCGTTAATTCACAGGACAACTCGCCTTAATGATTTGTTGCCTAATCTGTTGGCATTACTTGAAGTCACTGCATCAGAACACCTGTCTTGCCAGTCTTTGCCCAAGACCACCTCACTTTCCTTTCCCTTTGTTCTGCCTCTTCTTAGCTGCCTATAAAACCTTCTGACCCTCCTCAGAGGGCAGAGATGGGCTTTGGACAAGAGTCCTGCCATCCTCTTCAAAAGCTAGCATTTTGAATAAACCTGCTTTGCTTTCCATCAACCTTTTCTTCCAATTATTTATTGGCTTATGAGCAGCCAGATCCTTAGCCCGGATACACTAGAATCTTAGGGTTCATGGTGAACTAAACAAAGATCCCTACCTTTGAGGAGCTTGCATTCTAGCGGGAGGAGGCAGGTGATGAATAATACACATAATTAATATCTTTATTATACTACTAATTAGTATAGTAGAGGGTGGTGCATACTAGGAAATAAAAAGTATTAACAGTTAGTACAGTGTTGCGGATGCTGCAGTTTTAAATGGGGCGGTCAGGATAGCATCGCTGAGAAGCATGATTTAAGCGAAGGATGGGAACCTTGTGCAGATAGATACCTGGGGGAAGAACATGCCAGATAGAAGGAACAGCCAGTAGAAAGAAAGGCCCCAAGGCCAGCGGGGACCAGGCTTGTTTGAGGAACAGTGAAGAGGCCACCATTTTGTCCAGAGGATGGAGTTCCTCAGCTTTCTAGGAATGGTTTGCTCCTTTTAAGAAGTTCATCAGCCAAAACAAGTGAATAATTAGGCAAAGAATTTCCATCCCATGAATGTTCTGCAGATGGTAATCTATGAACATACAGACTCCTGTCTTAACTTAAATTAGGTAATTTCAAGGAACAGAAGTTTCTTAAATCCATGCCATAAGGCAGCTAAATAAACAAAAATCATTTTTCTATAAATAAAAAACTTCTATTGGCTCACATGCTTAGAAGGTGTAGCATTTAGTAAAAATGGAAAATTTTACCATTCTAGTTTATAGATCTCCAAGTTATAAGCCAAAAGATTTTGTTTTATGGCAGAGGATGGCCAAGATGCCAGATGCCCTTGTTAAGTGCTCACTTTGTAGCCCTGGGGACCAAGGATCGAGTACTGGGGTCTCCTGGCCCACGTGGACCCATACGCTGAACTGGGGTGTGCTTTTCATACGAGAGGCCCCCAGTTTGGTTCTCGCAGTGGCAAGCTTCCCATGTGGGAGGCCCAGCCTGGTCCCACCCTGCGTGGCCCCCACCCACCTGTGTGTGATGAAACCATGTCAAAAACTGACAACATACAACTATGGAGACTGCTCTGGGCCCTCTCCCTTCTCTTTATCTCTGTCAAAACAAAAATAAATCTTTAAAAAAGGAAAATGGAATGAGTTCACGTAACTGCAAGTTAGAAGGGCCCTTGAAAAATCTGCAAGGACCTTTCTCTTCTTCCTCTCAGTAGTAGTACATATGAATCACCCCCAAATTAAGTAGTCTGCTTTCTCTTTCTTTTTTTTAGATTTATTTTTATTGTTTTTGACAGAGAGAGAGAGAGAGAGAGAGAGAGAGACAGAGAGAGAGAGAGAGAGAGAGAGAGAGGTTCAAACACAGAGAAAAGGGGGAGGGCCCAAAGCAGTTTTCATAGTTGCACACCATTGGTTTTTCCATAGAGTTTCATTCCACAGGTGGGCGCAGGGCTGCACAGGGCAGGAACTGGGCTGGGGTCTCGCCCCGGTGAGAACCGAACTGGGGGCACTCCCCAGTTCAGCATATGGGCCTGCATGGGCCGGGCGGAGATTCGATTCTTGGTCCCTGGGGCTGCAAAGCAAGTACTTAACCCACTGAGCCATCCCAGCTTTACTTTCTCTTTCTTTAAAAGGAAATCCAGTTCCATTGTCATTCTCAGTGGGAAGGTCAAGAGCCTCACATTTAGTAGACATTTAATAGATATTGAATAACAAAATTAACAAGAACTTGAATGCACTAAATAAAAGCATGCTTATTCTTAAATCTCTTTCTATTGGAGATTCTGATAATTGAGTAATTAAACATACTAGTTTGAAACATATTAGTAATTAAGAACCTAAGATGGGCATCTGTTCAGTGATTTTGTATCTGTTATATGTGTTTAAGACATTGTGTACTTGAACATGAACTTGAAAGTAATGAGTAAATTGGAATTGAGTGATTTATTTTGGTTTATCTTAATGTTGCAGAACATTTTATCTATTTTCCTTTTAGTTAACTCTAAGAATAATTGTAGAACAGATGTACTTTGTATCTTTCTTACATTCTGTCCTTGGTTTTGCTATAAATGAGGTTTGGATTGCGTGGCCACAGTGTGGGTACCTCTGAGATGTTTCACTTGGCATTAACAGTGAATTCACTGTTAAGGATTGTCAAGTTTCACCTCATAGAGAGCTCCTCTGTAATGATGACATTGTCTGGGATTGCCCAGACTTGGATGAATCTGTATTTGTACACAGCAACTGTGCGTGTGTTCTGTTCACATGAAAAACATGTAGTTGAGGGTGTCACCATATGAAACTCACACTGTCTTAATAGTACAAATTTGGTTTTTCAGGATTTAATAGAACATAAAATCTAGGCCGGGAAAGCCGGGATGGCTCAGTGAGTTAAGCGCTCACTTTGCAGCCCCGGGGACCGAGGATCGAATCCCAGCCCCGGCCGTGC